>LPNX010113948.1:0-27854 GCA_001517045.1 Pseudotsuga menziesii
TATAATATGTTATTTAACAATAAAAATATTTAATATGATACTTTGTTCACTTCAAATATAGATAGAGATCTTCTTGTAATAAAACATGCAATTATGTGTGGAACTTAACTTCATTAATCCTACATTTTATATCTTCATGAATATTTTTTCTCATGATTCAACAAATTACAGATTTTCATATACTCCTCCTAATTTATGGCATACCGAACTAGTTATAAATGATACAACATTTCATTTTTTATGATTGTATATTAAAAACACTTGGAGTAAATAAAATTTGTGATCAATAAAAACATTCTTTCTAGGATTAGTTTTTCCAATTTTAATGGAATATTTTTTTAATGCATAATTTTTACAAATTAAATGAAATAAATAAAATGTTTAAAAAAAATTCAATGTCATAGAAGTCCTTGTAATAGAATTTTTTTAGATTTCTTGAAATATGTGTTAAATATTAAGTTCTTTTTTATGCTTGGAACATACATCACATTATGAATCTGTTTAAATTGTCCATCGGGTAGATTTACACTTATTGCTCCATAACCTAGGACCTTATGTGACCTGTTATCACCCAAATAAATGTGCGTGCCATCATACTTTTCATGATACTCATCATACCAATATCTATTATAAGACATATGGGCAGAAGCACCCAAATCTATAAACCATGCATTTTCATCATTCGTTTCAACAAACAAAGCATGTTCAGATATAAACAATCTCAGATTCCTGAATCTAGTGACATCAGGGATGTCTTTTCTTACATAGTTTCCATTATGTTTTATGTATATGTTATTGGAATCATTGTTTATCTTCTTAAAACAATCTCTAGCTATATGACCTAATTTTCCACAATAATGGCATACAACATCTCTATTAGAATTAAAGCCATTGTGTGACATACCTCTATCTTGCATAAAACTTGCCTCTGTGTGTGTTCCATTGATTTCCTCTGTGTGAGTGTCTTCCTCTTGCCATCAGTGCCTGATCTTCAGTTTGATATTTCAGCTCATAAATATTCATTCTATCTTCTTCTTGTAGAAGGATTCTGCCGAGCTCTATAAATGAAGGAGGGGTTTGTCTTGTTGCGAGCGCTAAGATGAATATTTTATAATTTGGAAATAATCCTTTTAATGTAATAGATACCAGATCAGCACTAGACACTTCTTCGCTAATATCACCTAGATTATCTCGAAAATCTTTTATGTGGGAGAGATATTTATTTATGGATTCGTTTACTTCCACCTTAATAGACAATAGCTCAGTCTTCAAAAACATAATTCTATTTGAATCTGATGTCTCATACAAACCTTTGAGTTTATCCCATGTCTCTTTGGACGTCTTGCAATTTCTGATATGAGATATAATACTGTCTTTTACAGAGATACGAATTAATGCCTTTGCTTGGAATTCCCGCGTATTCCAATCTGAGAGAGACAATGGATCTGAAGGCTTATTTTCATCTCCTTTCACAATCGACAACAAACTGAGAGGTTCAAGTACAATGACTAATTTAAATTTCGAATTTACATAATTCTCTTCGTTCAATTTCAATGATTCTGTGATATATAAATCGACAAGGGACATGTCTGCCGTTTTTAAAGAACTGAAGGGAAATCAATTTCAACCAGAAATAAGAGAATAAGACTGGCTCACCTCTTTGATAATCTGATTGCAAACAGATCGTCACTCGTTGCCTTTCCCTAGTTCGGCTCCGACCAAAATCGTTGTAAGTCAGAGGCTTCCCAACACTTTTTCCCTTTTCCTTCTTGGCATTCTCCATGCACAGTTTCCTTCTACAAAATTGTCTCCGATGCTTTGTCTCTCCACAGTGGAGGCACCTCCAGCACACAGTATTCTCTCAGCAAGTGCGCCAGCCAAAGTCGTGACTGGAGAAAAAAATCCAGAGGCCAAGCTCTGTTATGACAGCTCTGTTTTTTGTAGCAGCATTCCTCGTTTAGCACATGCAACACTGTCTTGTTCACAAATTTGACGAGGATCCTCTACACACACTCACACAGTTAGAAATTATTATGGTTCCCTCACAACAGTCCTAAACTTGGGCCTGATACCAAATTAGAGAAACCAAGGAAGGAACCAATAGAGCACAAAGGCTCACATAGGCAAGAGGAGATACACACTCAACTCAATTGTATTAATGAATAAAAGTTACATATATAGGAAAATAATAAGCTAAGCTAGATCCTAGAAATATGGATCAGATCCTATATCATAGGAGTTTCTTAAAAAAATAATCTAGATATGGAAAACATAAACGAATACATTGGTTGCATTATATCTAATAGTTTGGTACTGCAACATGGAGAAAAAGCACCAAAACTGCAAACCAAAATATTTATACAACAATTTTAGTAAAGGATAGATTTTGTATGGGGGGCACTTTTTCTATGTTTTACATGTTATTTGGTAATTCGAAATGTGTGGATAATTATTGGCCAAATTTGTCCAATATATAGAAATCATGGAGTTTATTCCATAGTCAATACAACTCAAAGTTTAAGCCAACTTCTTTTGCCATTTAAAATAATTTCAAAAACAAATGTCCGAGAAGTGTTCAAAATGCTCAATTTTACCCCAAAGTGGGCATTTAAAGATCGGAAAGGAAATTATATGCTCTCAAGTGGTCACTTATATGTTCAAAACCACTAAATTCAACACTCTCGATCAAAATTCTCACGCACGAGGCATAAGTAAATATGCAAAGCGTACGGATGGTGGTGGATTGTTGCAATATAAAATATAGCGATCACTACAATATCGTATTTATTTATTTATTATTTTTTGCAGAACACAAGCATAAAACAGACAAGATATCCTTTGAGGACTCGATTGCTTTGAACACTAGGTTTGAAGCAATTTGAAGTTTTGAGATGCCTTGAACGACGAGGGAATTTTTTACTTCTTAAGTAAAAATATTCAATTCATAAGGTCACTTGTCATTCAAAGCAATTTAATATTCCAAATTACTTGTCATTCAAAGCATATTCGATAATTCATTGCCAAGCATGGAATAATAATTACATTAGTCTTCTTCCAATGGCAATTTCTAAGATCTATAAATCCAATAATAATAATGATTTCTTTGAAAAACGTAACTAGAGTGTATTTATAAGGCAATCCTTATTTACTGGATAGACTTTCCCTCGGGAGGGGAGCCTGTCCAATGGACACCATCGGATTTCTCATCCGACGGTGTCCATTGGACAGGCTCCCCTCCCAAGGGAAAGTCTGTCCAGTATATAAGGCGCTCCGTGTTTATAATGTGCAATTGGTTGACTTTCTCTCACAAGTAAATTTTCTTTTACATGTGTTTAATGTGAAAAAACATCATCATCCATAGGTGCACAAGATAGAATTCGTGTTGGCTCTATTTCTGGAGAGCCACACATGTGTTTAGTGTCTTATTGTTTGCATGTTTAATATAAAAGTTATCATTTGTCTCATACTTGAGTGATTAACAAATTAATGTTTTGTACAGGGGCTAGTTAAGACATTTCTTCCTAGGAAGGGGGTAATTCTTGAATCCTACTTCAAAAAGTGGAGAGGATGAGATAGTTTTTCCACCAGGTATTTTTTAATGAACACATTTTTTTAGATATGAATTTTCCCTAAAAATTATTTTCATTTATTTGACTATGTGCACATATAACACGTTATAAGTTTTGGTGGGCCCCCTTGTGTGAGACCTCCTCAGAGGGGGAGAGGTCATAGGGCACAACAATTTCGTTATAATCCAAGCTATGACCCTCTTTACATCCATCCTAGGTATATACCAGGGGAGATTCCTTGGCAAGATGACATCTCGATGCTTATTGTTGATGGGATGAGGGAGCATTCCACCATATTGCACAATGAGTTGGAAAGTTGCAAGCTTGATAGCCCTAGTCAAGAGTGTCTCCAAATTGTTTTTTACAATTTGGGGAGTTTGATACAGACATATCGTGGAGTTGGACCGTCAACCCATGTTTTTTTATATGATGCGTAGGAGGAGAGTATCATTGATGGGAATCCGCTCCTATCCCAAATTTAAAAGTAAGATCACAAAAGAAATGGCCTTGTCATTGCTTGACTTGTGGCCCAAAGACAAAAAATGTTTGAAGATTGCAAGATTTAATGATCCTAACATTGCACTTTTTATTTATGAGAAGTTCTTATATGCATATTGCAAGTTCCCCAATAATGATGAGATCCTTTAGCATTTTTCCAGGATGTTGTATGTGTGGTTTCTAGAGCACATGGACCCGGATTATACGGGCAAGGGATCCAAGTTCTATGGGGTTGGAAAAGGTTGTACATATCAATGACCTGATGTTATGTGAGATGTAGGGTTTAGGGCTCCAACACCTCATTTACCACCTCGACCACCTAAACTGGTTTCATTTCCAGAGGATTTATCCCTTACATCCAATGAAGCAAATTATAACAGGGAGTATATAAGGGAGCATGATTTTGTTGCTTTGGCAGGGGTGGCAGTTAGCTTAGGGAAGATGCCATGTTCACCTATTGCAGAAACTGATAAATTTATGAACATTCGAGATGCTTTGTTGAATCAGATGGATCGATCAAAACTTTTGGAATATGCCACATGTTGTAGAGATACCTGTCGGTGACTCATTTCCCATGAAATGTAGAGATTGGGTGATGAATGTATGCATGATAAGACTAATGTTAAAAAAGTAAATGTTTATTGATTTGAGCTAAAATGCCTCACATCCATATATTTATTTGAACTTATGCAGTTTTCATCATTCTTAAATGGGCATTACTTCTTCGCTATGGAACATTCTGTTAATCATGAACATGTTGATGCAGAGCGACACATGTTTTACTATATGAATAATTACTTGAAATTTCAAATGAATTAGTGACATAATTTTTATGTTGCGACTCTTAGATATTAGGGAATTTTTAGGTTAGAGGTACAAAACAACAACAACTAGAAGAGATAAAACAGACACAGTTTCCAATAGTCAAACAAGTATCGATATTTTCTGTTAAGAAAATTTCATTTTGTTTAAATTATATTTATAAATTCCCAAACGTATATATTGACTTTGAATTTCAATTTTGAAGGTACTAATCAAGGACATTTTGAAGAGACAATACCTACACAGTTTTCAGTAGTCACATAGGTATTGATATTTTCTATTAAGAATATTTTTTTGTTTAAACTATAATTATAAATTCCCAAACTTATATATTTACTTTGAATTTTGAATTTTCAGGGTACTAATCAAGGAAATGTTGAAGACATAATACCTGCACAATTTTCATTAGTCACAAGTATCAATAATGTTTGTTTTAAGAATATCTTTATTCTGTTTAAACTATATTTATAAATTCCCAAGCTCATATATTTACTTTGAATTTCAATTTCTATGGTACTAATCAAGGACATTCTGAAGAGATAATACCTGCATAGTTTTTAGTAGTCACACTGTTAAAATGCTTTTATTTTGTTTAAATTATATTTCTAAATTCGTAAACTTATATATTATCTTTGAATTTCACTTTTTAGGTTACAAATCAAAGGCGTTGTGAAAACATAGTATCTATACAGTTTTTAGTAGTTACATAGGTATATCAATAATTTATTTTAACAATATTTTATTATGTTCAAATTGTTATGCAACCAAGTCTTAGAAATAACATAAAAATAGCATAAATAGACTTGAAAAAAGTAATCCATGCTTTAATAATGAAGAATAGAGATGAATAACAATATTGTTAAGGGATGAACCTCCTTACACAATGTACTAAGTACATAAGACAAGACAAGATACAATGATGACTAAAATGAAAATATCTCATTTCTATATATAGGAGACAAAGGTGTACAATAAAAACTAATAGACCCAAACCGACATCAATAATATGTAATAAACCATAATATATGGGGTAATGCACCATAATATAGGGAGAAATATACCCAACATTTAGGACTTAACATGCCTCTCCCCTTCATACAAGCGTGAATCCTCCCTGGTCAAATCTACAACTAGTGAGTTCTTCCACTTGATGAGTTAATCATTAATAGCTTGATTTCACAACTGTTTGGTCTTTGTTTCGATGATTTGTTCAGGTTCCCGTATAATTTTTCCTTCCTCAAAACTTCTTTGGCAGCGATGTTGATTTGCCTATCGTTTCATCATGTTTTTTTACATTTTGAAGATTTGGAGAACTGGTGGTGCTTTATGCGATCTACCACCACTTGATTAATATTTTATATATGAAAATAAGTGAATTTATTAATAGAAATTAGAGTTAATTTATACTAAATAGTGTTTATGAATTTATAAGTTATTTGTTATTGTTTTACTAAGTGCTTAAGATAATGTGTGTTTAACTTTTCAATCAAAACTTAACATGTTATTATTTTATTAAGGATTTAAATCTAGATAGAAGAGTGCATAACTAATTTTCCAATCATAATATATAATTTTTAATAAAAATAGATTTGTTGGTGAAATTAAAAAAGAAAAGGAGTGACCTAAACTCTAGAGGATACAATTTTTGTGGAAACCTTGCTATAGAACAATAATTGAAATTGCCAATTGGATTGTTGGAATTGCAATTTCAAATGTAGAAATACCCCAATTATGTAATTCCAGCAACCCAAAACCACCATTTCAACAATTTTAACCGAATTTTAACCCCAAAGAATTGTCTAAATCTAAATTTAAATCATCTAAACTTTAACTTATAATAAAAAAAAAACCTCCTTAAACTTGGACATATTACAATAAAGATTATAAAAGTACAAAAACTAATTCCCCGGAAAACATAATTAAAGTAGAAAAACTAATTCCCCGGAAAACATAATTATTGGAAGCCAACTTGGGAAGTTAAGAATTTAGTTCCATTATAATGGTTTTATTTTACCGTTTGGAATATTATTTCAGGTTAAAAAGTGCACTTTTAACTTGTTTTGGAGTAAAATAGTAAGAATTTATTTTCATTCTAATGGTTTATTTTATCTTTTGGAATATTATTTCAGGTGAAAAAGTGCAAACCTCCTCTTAATACGTGGTGTTCAAATAAAATAATGTTTAAATTTGTTTTAGAAAATTTATCATATATTAAAAACATGAAAATGAAAAAATGTCGTAATAAAAGGTGAGGCGCAAGTGGGAGTAAATAATGGAGTCATTAATATAATCCATCTCATCTCAAATAAGCCATGGGATGACGGGATTTCATTCCGTGACTGAATTTGTGGGAGGAAGGTGGATCGAAAATCGATGAGCGTGGGATTATTTCAAGAAAAAACGCTGGAGGGGAGCCTGTCCAATGGAGACCGTTGGATGAGAAATCCGACGGTGTCTATTGGACAGGCTCCCCTCCGGAGGGAAAGTCTGTCCAATAAATAAGGATTGCCGTGAGCACAGCAGCGATTTTTTGATTAAAAAAGAAAATAATTAAACAATCATGGAAAGATGCGTGATTAATGAATGTTGGTGAGCGTGCCACTTTGGAAACGTAACATTATATAAAGAACACAAATAAAAATAGTGTTTTCTTCATGTGGCTGGAGATAAATAATGGAGGATCACATAGTTCAAGAAATAGCTTTTAACATGATATTATTATATTGCATTTAATTTAGATTTTCACATGGTAATGTATACTGATTTATAAAACATCAGATATAGATGCAGATGATCTGGAGCACCACATGTAGACAGGTCTCCATATAATCCTAACATAAAAAGTTCATCAAATGGTCGTCTACAGGTCTCCATATAATCCTAACATAAAAAGTTCATCAAATAGTCCACCTCTAGATGCCAATACCAAAAAAATCCATATTCCATCCCTATAAACTCTCTATAAAACCAAGACTACTACTAAGAAATCAAAAGCTAATTATGATGTACCCTATTATGAAAACCTATATAAGCTACATTAATATTAACCAACTATTTATGAAAACCTATATAAACTACAATTAATACTAACCAACTATTTCTAGCTCTCAATAAGATATTGAGATACAGACCACTATCTTTATGATTATCTTGTCACAAAAACTATGGTTGGAAAATATATATCCCTGTAATAATCAATAAGGCGAAAAAAACCATAGTTGGAAATGGATCTCGAAACAAAACCGACAATAGGGGAAGATATGGGTCTGGATCATGTTCGTGTATCATGGATTTTTTACTAGAAATAAACAAATTCTTTTCATTTCTTTGATTTATCAACTTAATATTTTGGAATATTTGAAAGAAAATTATAGCCATTTTTAATAATAAATTTGTTTTTTTTAAATCTTTTATATGTATATTCATACATAATTGATACTAATAAGAAAAAAACTTAAATATTTAATCTTGTTTAACTAATTGTTAAACATAACTACCTACAATTTACTTGTAATTAATAACAACTTTTGAATCATCAAAAACTCCCAAATCCTTAACACAATAAAAAAAAATCCATAATACAATTAATTTTGATCTAATATGCCTAATCCACAATTTAGGCTGAATTTATAAACAATAGTATCATTTAACTATATTACCGCCCCTTCACCTACACGAGTTGCCTCCCCTTGGGACACCCCATCGAAAAGCCCTCGGCAACAATCATGAGAGAAAATAGGTGGATTATATTTTTTTAATTCTGGTCTTTATCATTAAAAAAGACAAATCATTATTTTTATTTATTTTCATTAAAACTTTTATATGAGTAATCCTATCCTTTATTAAGTTAGATTTATAATTATTAATCATTTATACTTTGAAAAACAAATTATCATTTTTTACTTTATATATGTGATTAAATAAATACCAATCACTTCATATAAAAAATGGCAACTCATAAAACTAGGATCATTATGCTGGTTATGAAGGATCTAAATCAACTCAAGAGAGGACAAACAGCCTTTGAACTCTTTGGACAGCCCGGAGAAATATTTATTGGACGGATAAAGATTGATTCATTGATAGCGGAGAGAAGGATTTATTCCTTGATAGCCGGCTTAACTAACAGGAGATCACTTAAGGTGCCAGTTGTTCAAGTTCAAATAGGGGATATAAATGCACTTTACTTTATTCTAGCACTTAAAAAATGATTATACCATAAAGAATTTGATTAAATAAATAGCCAATCACTTCATTTAAAAAATATATAATTATAACATAAAAATATATATAATCTTTTTATTGTATAATCTTTTTACTTCACTATTGGTGGGTTTGGCAGTTAATATAAAGGTGAAAGAGACTATTTTCTTTTCCCAAAGATACTAAATCCAAAGTGCCACCCAAAGCTAAAGGAGGGAATTAATATTTAAGACCACATCATATAAAATAATGTCTCATTCTTAATGTTATGTTTCTTTTGTAGTATTAAAGATACCACAAAATTATAATCTCACTATTATTAAATATTTTTAAGAAGTAATTTATATTTATATTATTTTATGATTTTATCTTTTTGTCCATAAAACATAGAATAAATAATGGATCAGTGTATTATTAAAACACTATTTGTATTAATGGATCAGTGTATTATTAAAACACTATTTGTATTAGGTTAAAAGTTTGAAATTCCTTAAATTCTAATTTAAAATAAACATTTTCATTTCCTTAATTCATATAGAAAAAATGAAATAATAACATTTAACATACTAAAAAACCAAATATTATAACATGGAATGATTTAATTTCATAGTAATAAATCTAAAATGTTATAACTTCGAAATCTTTAATTTTATACATCATAGTTTTAAATTAATATATTAATTTTATATATCATAATTTTAAAATAATATATTAATTTTATACCTCATAATTTTAAAATAATATATATACTAAATAAACAAATTTTAAAATAATATATATACTAAATAAACAAATGTTATAACTTTGAAACTTAATTTTACACTTAACAGTTTAAAAATATTTAAAAAAATTAGAAATTAAAAATCTTTAATTTTTTTTATAGAAAAATGAAATAATATTAAAATATCTAAAATACTAAAAAATAAATATTATAACTTTGAAATCCTTAATTTTAAAAATAGCCATATTTAAAATACTAATACTATTATAAGTTTGAAATATTTAATTTCATAAATAATAATATCTAAAATAATATTAACAATTTTTTATTTATTTATGATATATTTATCACAAATTCAAATATATTATATAATAAATAAGTTTTATAAATTCAATAAGTTTACATTCTTAAATACATTTATCAGAATTCATGTCCATAGCACTTTTGACAAAGTGTATTATCAATAGTATCTAATATATCGTCACCCTCCATGGGCTTCAAATTTGAAGCCTTTAGAGCCCTTCAAAGGCCATTTTAAATGTCATAAAAGACCGCTACGAATTTTACCATTTATAAAAAATTAATTTGTTGGCAAGTGTGTCAATAATTAAATTAACCATTACTGTATAAAATTGCAATAGAATGGCAGCTTCAAATTTTTCCCCTCCAATGGTTTTTAGTGGGAATGCTTGGCCTTGGAGGTTGCATCCCACGATGGCTAGGTGATTTGGAGCTTAGTACTCAATTACTCTCCAGTCTCCAAGTGTTTGATCATCTGTGGACCATGAACCATTAGGCCTCTAATAATATCACTGACAAGTTTACATGGACGGGCTCGCAGCCCATGGCTTGAACGGTTCTCTTAGTAGACTATTAATGTTAGCACTTATGTGTTTAACACATTTAACGGTAGAAACAACTGAACATTAAATCTGGTTGGTGGCTCATAAGTGTTGCAAGTAGTGGGCTTACCAAGTTACTAGTTACCACATACTACTTCATGACTTCTGAAGTTATGACTTCATGAGTTAAGTTAGTATTCAATTTATTTTGCACAAACTCCACAATCCATAAAATTCTTGTAATCTTGTTGCTCTAGCCTCGTGTTTTTTTGTTGTATCAAATCAATCCTACAACTCCCACACTGGTTTTTTTAGTTGTATCAAGTTGACACTCCAATTCCATGCTTGCATGGCTCCAACCATCAATATATAATATTTCTATTATACCCCTACTCCACAATGGTCGAGCTACTTCCAAGTTCCACCTACCCTATCTCTTCCATAAAAGTTTGTAGAGCTAAGCTGCTAATGCCAGCGTGCCAGACACATATATAAAGAAATTGATTTTCCTAGAGGAGCTCAACTTCATGGATGATTGGTTTGCTATGAATTCATAGGTGTGTACAACATGTTATCTATTCACAATTCCATCACTTATTAAAAATTGTGTTATTTGATTAAAGCATTGTAGCTTCAAACACAATTTTTTTATTTGATTAAAATTTTGTAACTTCAAAGGGGCCTTGAAGTTTCAAATTTGAATCTTGGTGGCCATTGGACATGGTTAGGTCACGACCATAGTGTAAACAAGCGGGTACCTACTAGGTTTACCAAAAAGCGTGGGATTTGGTGGAAGTTCCCACTATGCCAACCTCTATGTATCTAGTTTAAGGATTCATGTCAAGAATCTAGACTTTCTAACTAAAATTGTTTTATGTGAGCCATTTTTCGCAATTGCTCATTCGTGACTCGTTGACACCTTCATTTGGTACACGATTTTAAATTATGGGGATTTATTAGTATGAAGAATCCTCAAACTATTGTAGCAGGTAGTAGGTGATACCTATCAGCTTCATTCATATCCCATATCAGATAATGACAATGTCGTTTTCTTTTTCTAATTGGAAGAAATCCAACAAAGAGAACACCAAAAACCAAATATAAATGACAACTTTCCATAAAAATTAATATTATCTTTCTTTGAAAATTTTCTCCTTGTTTTTGAATGCTTTCTACTTATTTTGTAGGTTTTACATAGTTACACGTACAACATTGTTTCACACTTATTTAGACCACACCCATTTTCCTCTGGATTTTGAAAAGATACAACATCACCTCAAGTATCGTCTCGATTATGATGCAAGACAAAGGAAGTAAGATTCCCCAAAATCTTAGATGTGTTCATGTCTAACAAGGTTAGCTGGGCTTAACAAGGGAATGTTGTTTTTCATGAAAAGTTGGTTTTCATTGGGTTTAATGTTGTCTTCCATGCAAATCTAGTTTCACTAACAAACAACATGAATTAATGGTATTGTAAGCGGGAATTAACACTCGGGAAGGACAACCACAATTAGGCAACTTCAACAAATTGTGAAATAGACCACGATAGAAATGCAAAATGTTGGAATTGGTAAATATATAAATATATTGTCCGTCACATTTTCATCGAGATTCCACACCATCATAGTTTTCATTACATCAATGAAGATGCATAAACAATGACTATACACCTTATTAAATATAAAAGGGAATACCCATAAGTGTCACATAAGGGGTTTCAAGTCTTGATTGTTCGAGACATAGGTCAGACATAAGGGGTTTCGAGTCTCAACTTTTCTAGACATAGACTACATTTAACTGTCCTAAATTGTGAGAAAACATATTTTTTTCAAGTAGTCTATTCTAGGTTAGTCTATAATAAGCTGAAAATATTTATTTTTTATAATGAGTCTCCAATTTTGCGACAAACATATATATAACAGCAATACAAAGGCATGGACATCTTTGAGGAATCTGTTCTCTTTTTTTCATCATTCGACTATGTCTTACTTTCAACCAAAAAAGAAAATACAGTTAACGATGTTGGAAAAAATAGTTGCGCCGAGAGGTGCTCTACATCCGTGTGGTTCCGATATATATATATATATATATATATATATATATATATATNAACTGATTTGAGGATCCAAACTGCAGAATGTGAAAATTGCTTCATGTTGGAGCCATTTTAGTTGCTAAAAAACATTTACATTGAGTGAATTTTATACACTCATATTTGTAATTTTGGATTTCTTTCATTTTATAATGATAGAATTATGCAATTTGTAAGGTTTAGTAAATTTCATACTCTACTATTTGTAATTCTAGATTGTGGTTGAGCAATTAAAAAATGACTTTCTTTATCATCCAATTTAAGGATGGTTGAATTATTAAAAAAAGTCAAATAATTTAATGCCAGAATGATTAATTTGGATGTGCCAATATTGTCCAATAAACAATAGATTAAAAAATAAAATTTTAATTAATTAATTTTAATCTAAAAATTAATATTGATTTAAAAAATTTAATTTAAAATTAATATTGATTTAGACATAATAAAAAATAATATTAGTTTTTTAGTTGAAAAAATAATAGTGGTTTAATAAAATTTGTAGAATATAAATGCAAATAATCATGGTTAAAATTTATACTAACCTATAAAATAAAATTAAACTATTTAATTCTAAACTAAAGAAAATTAATATCACTTTACTTTAATAAAAATTAATATTAGTTTTTTATGAAATAAATTAATATTAGTTTAGTAAAAATTAATATTTGTTTCTTAATTGAAGAAATTATTATTAATTTAATAAAAAAAATTGTTTAATTTAGTAAAAATTAATTTTAGTGTTTTACTATTAGTTTGGTTTAGTAAAAATTAGCATGAATTTCTACAAAACTTGTTGTAAACTTATAATATAGTTTAATGTATTGATATAAAGTCTCGATTTAAGATGCATCCAGAGAGATCAAATCCCTTGAGGTGCAAACCTTTTTTTATTGTGAGTTTCTTAGTTTCTTATTGGATAGGTTTGTTGTCAATCTCTTGTTGGATAGGATTTCACATAGATCTAGAGTTTAGATGGATCTAGGCTTGTTATATTAAAGCCACAAACACATAAAGAGATGCAGATAATATTTATAACTCGAGTTTATCATGGTGTATAGACTAAATTATGTACAAAACATACACTTTTAAGTATCATCATTTGCCAAAATCATGCATATATGGAAAAATACTTGTGTGTAGGATGCCCATATAGAGGCTACTCCCACATAAGTGAGATACAAAACAATAGGGATGCAAAAATTGAAGATTGTCCATTTTTTAAGAGTGTATATCTTAAGCAGTGATTTGTTCCTCCATGCCTCCCCAATTCCATTCAATGTGTGGGATGAAATATGATTCATAATAAGTGCCGATTATTGTAAGATAGAATTGTGAAGAGGTGATAATATATATTCATTAGCTTCTTTTGCTAGTGCATCTTCCACTACACTCAGGCCTACATCCATAACTTAACTTTTTGCGAGTAACGATGACTAGCCTTATTCTGTGAATTACCGAATCACCATGAGACATATTATGCTTTCTTTTTAGATTCAATGTGTTTGTTGTCATTGGTACCTTAACTAAGCACACTAGGAGAACACATCCACTTAGTGCACACCATCTTGAAAACCCAATTGAAAGAAGGTGTATTCAATGTCCTTTTGCACACCATCAAAGACAAAGAATTTGGTGGTCTGTCCTTTAGTATGAAATAAGATTTAGTTTGAAGATAAGGGTTTTGTTCTATGTACATATATATGTAAAACAATGTCTTTCAATATAAAGTAAATATAGTTACTTTTGATTTTTCTATAAATATTTATTAATACAAATTTTATTAGTTATAAAATAAGTAATTTCTTCATTTCTTTTTTCGAAATTTCTAGGCTAATAATTCTTGAATTATTTAACCAATTTATATGAAAATTTGATTATAAGTTTTTCTTTTTGAAAATGAAAAAAATATTTTTACATATCAACATTAAAGAGTTCAATATCTCATAGCTCTTCGTCATATCGAGAGAATAAAAAAAATAATATTTTTACAATTCAACATTAAAGAATTCAATATCTCATAGCTCTTCGTCATACCGAGAGAATAGAAAAGAATAGAAAAAAGGATTTACCACCAGAGGATATATGGACTTTTGTAATATCATATATAATCAACGAACTTGGAGAACTTAATTGTAGTATATTTGTCCTCTTAAAAGTCTAGTAGGCTTCCTGTAGTTTCTTCTCGAGCTATATCTGATGATGTGTCGGCATTCTTTGCAAATCTGCTTCCAATTTCTGGTTTCTGTCGCGCAGGCTTTCTGGCTGGGCCAACTAGTTTCAATGAACCAAATAGAGTGATAAAGTAACTACTAACCTAAGGTATTGCCTTAATCTGCCTTTCTTGCCTTAGGAGCCTTCAGCCAAGCCGAACTAGCTCTTCAAAATGAAATGGACCCCACCCTCAAATTTGATCTCTTCGGTGGTTCCATATTCCGCCGCATAATCCGCTGCAATATCTTATATTGCATACCTACTTCCCCACCGTGCTGCAATCTCTTCCCGCGCAGTTGCTTCATTACTCCCGCACTCCACTGTACTTTGGGACATCCAACGACATCAATATGCTCCAACGACCTACAATTGTGGATGCTTTCCACCTCTTCTAACTCGGAACAGTCTCTAACATTGAGTTCTTGCAGCTTTGCCAGCTGCCCAAGTCCCCTCATGCTCTTCAACTTCACACATCTACTTACATACAGTGCTGTCAACGATACACAATGTTGGATGCCTTCCACTTCTTCTAACTCGGAACAGCTGGAAACAATTATGGATCGAAGATTTTGCAAGATGCCCCATTACCCGTATGCTCTTCAACTTCTCACATCCCCGTGCATACAAGTATCTCAAAGATACCAATGTCTCATTACACGACAACTCCTCCAATTCTATGCAACCACTAATATCCAGCTCTTGAAGTTTTGCAAGAGCATAAATCTTATCTACTTTTCTCAAATTGTGACAACTGATAAATCTATGAGTGTATTGGCAAAGTTCCAACCTCCACCATGTTATTACAGCTATCAATCAAAAGCTCTCGAAGATTGCAGCAAACACCTTCAGCAAATGATACCTCTGATATCCCTGTTTCAATAACATTGAACAGTTGGAGACTGGGAAGTATCAAGTTTCTCTCCTTTCACGTCCTTTATAAACGGCAGTTCGCGTATCAGCGGACAACTTACTATCAACAACTCAGTAGAAGCCGGCAAACATTTCAATTTCTGGCATTCAGATATCCACAACTTCTTCAGGTTCCTTAAGTCACCCAGCGAAGGAGGCAAACATTTCAATTGCTCACATCCACGGAGCACCAATTCCTTCAAGTTCTTCAATTGACATAGTGAAGGCGGCAGCGTGTCCAGCAAAGGACCTCCTATCTCCAATACTTCCAGATTGGTTAGCTCTCCAAATGCACTTGGCAATTCTTTTATATTTAAATTTGTCTCTCTGAAAAGTAACTGTTCAAGAGACCTCTGATGTGCCACTTGCGGAGGGAATACTTCAATTTTCTTACAGCCATGGAGATTTAAGTACTTAAGGGTGCTTATATTTCCTAGCGTTTCGCTTGACATGGTTAAATTAGTGCAAACCCCCAAGTCAAGATACTGGAGTTTAATTAATTTACCAAAGGAGTCCGGCAGAGTATGCAATTTAGAGCACTCAGACAGATCGATGTGTAGGAGGTTGGTTAAATTACCAAGGGAGTATGGCAGCGTATCCAATTTAGAGCACCCCAATGTGTAGGAGGTTGGTTAAATTACCAAGGGAGTATGGCAGCGTATCCAATTTAGAGCACCCAGACATATCGATGTATCGGAGATTGGTTAAATTACCAAAGCACTCCGGCAGTGACTTCATTTCTTTCCGATCTCTTATCTCCAAAGCCTTTAACGACTGCAGAAGACAAAATTCGTCCGGCAATTCTGTGAGATTTGACCGGTAATAGGTGCTTCATCTTTAGGGAATGTTAGATATGGGAGCATGAACCTCTAATTCCGGCAACTGTAAAGGTACCTACAAAATGTTGACGCGTTGCAACTGTCAGAAAAAGGGTCGTGGTTCTCATCCAAAGACAACGTTAGGACATACATACAAGACAACGTTAGGACATATAGGACATACATACAGATTGACCTATTTTCGGATGCGACAGCTCACGCAAGCCAGGTAGTCTGATAGGTACAAATGGTCGGTTAAGTAGTTTACTCCCAACATGAATTGCTAACTTTAACAAACTTTGATTTAACAAATCATAATTTACCGGTGATTTCTTTTTCCACAATATTTTTAATTTGCATAATGAAGAAACATATATGCGTGGCAATTGTAGAGCCCTTAAATTCTTCATTGAAATCAAGGCAGGGAAGACTGGGGTAATTCTTCCAGCGCAGCCATATGAGATTTGGAAGCTGCACCTTTGTTAAAATGCGTTTCAAGAGAACATCTTCAGTATCAAGAAGTTGCAACCCCATCATCATAGGAATACATCCCAGTGCATCATCGTCATCAATATAGTGATGCATCATTCTAACGCCTCTAACTGTATTACCTGTCCATTCTGGAAACATGATAGTCATTGGCACCCATTTATTCTTGTAAAATGATTGAAGATTTAAAAAATTAAAGAGAAAGATTGAAGAATTCACAGGATTGAATCATTTTGTACGTACCAATGATTGCTGCAACAAAGGCTCAACGGCGTTCTTGGTCCAACGCCAAAGACGACGCGGCAACCCTAGCTCCTCAGCAATCTCTCTTCCCATATGTCTAAGGTGGTCGTGAATTTGTATATTATTTTCACTGTCCACTTCTACGAGACACTTGTTCCTTAGGGTTTCAAATCCCCGCCTACCTTGCCAGCATGAACCGTCCCATATTCTTATAGCCATATCCATGTTTTCTCCTCTGAAAAAACATGCAATATCTAAGAATATCTGTTGTTCTTCTCTATTGAGTGAATTATAACTGATTTTTAAACTTTTCTGTATATCTGTGGGAAGTATTTGTCGAAGACTCTTCAGTTCCTCTTCCCACTCAGATATGTCTTTTTCATAAAGAAGTGCCCCAAATACATTCAGAGACAAGTGCAATCCATTACAACTTTTCAAGAATTTCAGTACCACTGATTCAAATCCTGGTAGTGGATAGGGTTTGTTGAAGGCATGGGAACAGAAAAGCTCCTGAGAGTGCTCTGTATCAACCCCGGTTAATGTATAAATTGACTTCTCTTCAACTTTTGACCTTGTGAGAACATCTTTATCCCGAGATGTAATCACTACTAAGCTATCTGAGTGAATAGTTTGATGTGGTAAAAGTGCATCAACCTGATTCAAATCATCTACATCATCTAAACTTATTAAAGCCCTAGAAGATGGGAAATGTTTGCTCAGCATTCCTTTTCCTTCATCAACACCATCAATGTTATCTGATAGGTGCAAACATTGAAGAAGTTTTCTCTGCAAAATTAAACCACGTTTACTTGCATTATCTCTCACATCAGCTAAAAACCAGGTTTGAACTATTCATATTGAATAATTCTTTTGCCAAAGTGGTCTTTCCTACATCGAACCCCACAATCCCCAATATCAAAGGTTTCCCGCTCTGTTGTCGCTGCAATAGGACTGTATTTTCGAAGTCCTTTACTTTACCATCCAAACCTGTTGGATATTTTGCAATTCGCCCCTGGTTTTTTAAAAGAAAATAACTAGAGGTAATGAGAAACAAACGTCTATGTAACTTCTATCAAACATAAAACTAGGGGGACCATTGAATTCATACCCATTACACGCGTCAAGCTCGAAACCACTTATGCCTGCAACCCGTGAAAGAGCTTCTCTCCAGTTCTGGACGGTGGCAGAATCGTGCCGCAGCTTCCGTTCCTGAGTTAGAGGATCATATTTCATCTTCTTTTCCAGCCTTTGTGTATGGCTTGAGCGTACTCTCCATCTTTGCCCCATGTCCGCCGAAGCTCGTGAGGCTTGACTTCGTAGACAACTGAAACAATGGGAGCCTCCGACTGTAGCATGAGTAGCAACTCATTCAAACACCACACTGATTCAGCATATGTGGTAGAGAAAATCGCCACATGAACCGATGCCGATCTAATAGCCTCTTTAATCTAAGAATCGAAATAGTCTCCCCTTTGTTGGAAAAATGTAATTACTCGCAGATCTGTACTTGACTTCCAGCAGACTCTGTGAGTCTGTACAAGTCAGCCGACTCTGTGAGAGTCTGTACAAGTCAAGATCTTGTATGTCAGTCTGACAAGAGGAAAGAGTCCACGATTCGGCAATGTATACCATGTCAAATTTATTTCTGAAGCTAAGTTGTTAGGTAGATAGTTATTACAGTCTTTAATAGTGAGTCAGTTGGCCCATGTAGAAGCAATCTTCAGGTTGCCTATAAATAGAAGAAGCAAATTGTAAATCAATTTACACAGACATTAGACAGCAAAGGAACTCAAGGTGAGAAAGAGAAGTCGAAGCTCAAGCTTGTGTGTATGTGATTTAGCCGAAGAGCTGAAGCTCTGTAGACCGACCAGTTTGTAATACTTTGTTATTTTCGCATAGTTAAATTATATTTTAACTCAGTTAAAACCCATTTTCATGCCAATTATTCAAGTTAAACAAAATATAGCACTTGTTTTTACTTTTTTGGGTTGGGAGTACACTTTTAACCAGTTATCAACCTTAACGACTCTCTCATCCTTGGTAATGAGCTTATAATTTTCTTGTTTTGAGCATTGAAGATTCTCCACAAAACCTGAGGTAGGGTGGGATGGGATGAAGAGGGTTTAATAAACTTGTTTGAGCAATTCACGAAATGAACTGTTTTCCTAGGAAAGTTACCACCCAACCGCCGACTAAATAATTGACATTGTACGGGAAACTGTTTTCCTCGGAAATTTACCACCCAACCACTAGCTAAATAATTGAAATTGTATGAGAAAGGAAATGGCTCTTTTGTTGAAAGACAGAAACCAGGCATAATCCAGGTTTACTTCTGCAAAGTAGCGTCATGCAGAGAATTGCTAATTCAAGAGACTTACCAATTCCATAATAACTCTAAAAGTCACGGTTATTGTAACTTCTCTTGAAGTTTCCTAGAAATTTAAATTTCTTAACGTCATCATCTTGAAAAAGGACCATCCTTGCTTGTTGCAGCACTAATGTGAAGGATGGTGACGCCATTGTCACAGATAGTTTAGACTACTCTAAGCATTTTTTTTCCCTAAAGGCAGTGAATTGCAATAGCTGGTACTAAATTCTAATTTTACAATAAGATGCTTAGAGGTATTTAATGACAAAGGTTAAAGGCTTATGGTCTGACGATTACTTAATTGGAAGCCATGCTTTAAATTATATAGTTTGGTGCCGCCAGATAGTTTAGATTACAATACACCTTTTTATTCATAAAGACACTGAATCCCAATACCTTCTGATTTTACTATAAGATGTTTATAGTGGTAGTTATTTATTGAGAAAAGTTAAACGCCCATGAGAGGATTACTCAACTTGAAGCCATGCTTTAAAATATACTCAAATTTGATTGATTTCATTAAAAAACATTGTGTAAGGAGATGCACAACTCTATACATTGTATTTTTTGGACTGCCACTTTCTCACCTTCGGCGACTCACAACTCTGTACATCATATTTTTCGTCTCCTATTCATTTCGATTTCTCATCTTGCCTCTGCACCATGTCGTCACAGGCGTCCACATAGAAACCCTCTTCTCTTTCATCTCAAAGAAGTCAATGGACATATCACTTATATAACGATTCCAACCTCAGAAAATTTATATGAACTCAACTTTCTCCCAGCTCTCTAACGCAAATATTGAAGAGATTGAGAGAAGCCCCGCAGTTTTCCTTTAACAATGGATGTGTTTATCTCTTCTAACGTATTCATCCTAACTCTTAGAAATCTGGCAGAGTACAAGCTCGAAGTGATCAGGGAGTTGTCGGTACATACAATATTACAGCTGGATTCCAACTTCCAATATTGTTTTATCCGAAAAAACATGGTCATCTCCTTTGTCGATGAAGCGGCCCAATGTCGGTGCGATATTCACAGCTAATCACTTTTTTATCTTGTCAATAAAGGCCACCGAAATAGAGTTAAAAAAATAATTAGATTTTAGTATTAATGAGTTTATCTTTTCTTGGTTTATAGGCATATGGTATTGGTTAATTTATAGTATTATGGTATTTATATTGATAAAGCTTATTTTAGGGTTTGAAGAATTAATTTTTAAATTCTTAATGTGATTAGCCTTATTATAGAATTTGCTATGGCCTAGTTTAGTTGACTAAGAATAATGGAATTTATAGCCCAAAAGACCTACGCGTTGTAAGGCATATAAAAGTGTGCACCCTTCATATTCTAAGGCCATACCTTTAACTTGGATAAACTTATAAAGCTATGTCTCCCTTCTTTAACCCTTTTGAACATAAGGGTCTTTGTTAAGAATAGAATTTGTCATCAAACTTTTTAAAATAGAAATAAAAAGAAAATATACATATATTTGTAATATACAGATTATCCATTGAAATGAAATATAATAAAATAAAAATTAAAGTATTTTATCATATTTTAAATTGCTTTTGTTCTTATAAATAACTGAAATGAAATAAAAAATATAAAAGATAAAAACTTATAAATTCAAACTTTTTAGAAAAGAAAAATATAAAAAATAAAAACTCATAAATTCAAACTTTTTAAAAAAGAAAAATATAAAAAATAAAAACTCATAAATTCAAACTTTTTAAAATAGAAATAAAAAGAAAATATACATATATTTGTAGCATACACATCATCCATTAAAGTCATGATATAATGAAAATTAAAGTATCTTATCTTATTTATTTTTATAAATTGTATTAACTTAAAAATAATAAATTTATACTTAAAAAGTTAAAAAGTAACTAATATCAAATACAATATTTTACATAAATATGTTTGTCCTGTACAATAAAATGAAAAGACATAACAAAAACACAAACATTACATAACAAAAACATTACAACATAACATAATACATAGATAAATTTTATAGTTTTTATATTATGAATTTTTAAAATAAGCACAATAGAATTGGTTTTATATAAAATAAATTGATTAGTAAATTGTTGTAGAAGAAATGTGGTGCATATAAAAAAATTTGTAAAATGTTGTAAAAGAAATGTAATGTATTAACAATTTTTAAATTATAAATTGTATAATTGAATTGATTTTATATGAAATAAATTGATTATTAAATTATTGTAAATAAATGTAATGCATATTAAAAAAAGGTACATTGTTATAAAAGAAACATAATGTATATAAACAAATGTTGCACATATAAATTTTTAAATTGTGAAATGTATAGTTAAATTGATTTTGTATAAAATAAATCGACTATTAAACTATTGTATAAAAAATGTAATGCTTATAAAAAAAATGTTTCAAATGTAAGATTTCTAATATGCAATTTACATAAATAAAAAATTGTTGTCAATGTAAAGTTCTTACTAATGCTATATTTTATTTAATTATTTAACCAAGTCACAAATTATAAAAACATTTAAACTATATAATATTACAATTAAAAAATATATTTTACTTAATTAATTAAACAAATCATTATTATACAAACCTACAAAATTGTAAAATGATGCTTTAGAATATTAAATTGTAACCATAATTATACACATATTAAGATGTAAAATGATGTGTATAAAGTTATGAAATGTGTAATTAAATTGATTTTATATAGAATAAATTGATTATTGTATAAGAAATATAACACATAAAAAAATGTTTCAAATGTAAAGTTTTATTAATGTTATAATTTATTTAATTAATTAAACAACCCACAAATTATAAAAACATATTAACTTGTAAAATAATGCTTTATAATATTATAATTAAAATTATATATATTGTGTTATTTAAAAAACACATCATAAACTAATAAAATTAAAGTCAAGTCAAGTATATTTAAAAAATAAAAAATATGTGTAACATACCAAAAATAAGACATCATGGAAATTAAGTACTTTAAATTTTAAAATATTGAAATTAATTTTATATGTTTCATCACATTTTAAATAATTGAAATATAAAATTAAAAAAATAAAAACTTTTAAATTCAAACTTTTCAAAATAAAAATAAAAATATATTTGTAAAAAAACATATCATTTATTAAAATTAAATATGAAAGTATTTTTTATCAAAATTTGAAATCAAATATGATATTATAAAAATTAAAATACTTCATCATTTATAGTTTTTATATTATAAATTTTTAAAATGTGAACATAATTGAATTGGTTTTATATGAAATAAATTGATTAGTAAATTGTTGAACAAAAACTATACTGCATATAAAAAAAATTATAAAATGTTGTAAGAGAAATGTAATGTATTAAGAATTTTTAAATTATAAATTGTATTGATTTTTATAGGAAATAAATTAATTATTAAATTGTTGTAAATAAAATGTAATGCATATTAAAAAAATGTATATTGTTGTAAAAGAAATGTAATGTATATAAAAAATGTTGGACATATAAATTTTTAAATTGTGAAATGTATAGCTAAATTGATTTTGTGTAAAATAAATATATTAGTAAAGTATTGTATAAGAAATGTAATGTTTATAAAAAAAATTGTTTTAAATGTAATAGTTTTAATATGCAATTTACATAAAAAAAAATGCTTTCAATGTTAAGTTCTTATTAATGCTATTTTTTATTTAATTAATTAATTAAACCACAAAATATAAAAAAAATTAACTTGTAAAATAATGCAGTATAAATATGTTTGTGGTGTAATAATTATACATGACAAAACATAACATAACAGAACATAACAAAAACACAACACTATATAACAAAAACATTACAAATAGATAAATTTTATAGTTTTTATAATATGAATTTTTAAATTGTGAAATGTATAATATAATTTTGATTTTATATAAAAAAATTGATTATTAAAATGTTGTAGAAAAAATGTAATGTATTTATGAATTTTTTTAAATGAGAAATGTATAATTGAATTGGTTTTATGATGATGATGATGATGATGGTTAACGTCCCGTGAGACCAAACTTTGGTCTATCGGACCTAAAGAAGAGAATTAATTAGTTTTCTTTAAAGTTATATTTCTATGCTCAAAGAGCTTGGAAAGAAGCATCCCGAGCTTACTATAATTTTGACAGGTTAAAAGGCTAGGAATGTCGGTATTGCAACAAAGATTATGAAACTGGGATCTAATGTGGGTGTACGCAGGGCACTCTAAGAGGAAGTGATTTTCATCTTCAATGTTCTTACTCTCACAAAGGTGGTAGATCCTTTCTACCCATGGTGTTTTAGGGACTGTCCAACTACAGTCTCACTATGGAGCTATATAAAATAAATGTTTTTGCTGTAGAAAGATGTAGTGCATATAAAAAAGAATGTAAAATTTTATAAAAGAAATGTTATGTATATCAAAAAATTGTAGCAAACGTGCATTTTATGAATTTCAATTGTGAAATATATATTGTATATAAAAAAAATATAAAATGTTATAAAAAGAATGTAATGTATATTAGAAATTGTTGCAAATGTAATCTACTTATGAATTGTATATTGAAAAAATGTAAAATTTTATAAGAGAAATGTAATGTACCTAAAATAAATTGTAAAATGTTATAAGAAAAAAGTTGCAAATGTTATTTGTGAATTTTTAAATTGTGAAATGTATAACTGAATTGCATATAAAAAAATGTAAAATGTTATAAGAGAAATGTAATGTATATAAAAAAAATTGTTGCAACTGTGATGTATTTATAAAATTTTAAATTGTGAAAAATATAAGTGAATTGATTTTATATAAAATAAATTGATTCTTAAATTGTTGTAAAAAAATGCAATGCACATTAAAAAAAAGTGTGAAATGTTGTAGAAAAAATGTAATGTATGTTGCACATATAATGTTTTTTTGAATTTTCAAATTGTGAAATATATATTAAATTGATTTTATATAAAATAAACTGATAAAATGTAGTGTATATGAAAAAAGGTTTGAAATGTAATATTTTTAATATGTAATTTATAAAAAAAAATGTTGTCAACGTCAAGTTTTTAGTAATGTTATATGTTATTTAATTATTTTAACAAACCATAAATTATAAAAACATATTAACGTGTAAAGTGATGCATATAATATTACAATTTTAAATAAGCTATGTTTCTATTTTTTTATTTTTTGAAAATATTAATTATTAATTTTGGACAATGTGGATAGAATCATTCTCGACAATACACTTCTCTCATTCTCATTTAATATTGGACGACGTTCATAGAATAAATCTGGATAGTACACTTGTCTCATTCTCGTCCATAGATGAAAAAGCTTAGATGGTAGTCCACCCCAAAATTCTAAGATATATACGCCTATCGGCGTAATTATTTTCACTGTCTACTTCTATGAGACACTTGTTCCTTGGGGTTTCAAATCCCCACCTACCTTTCCAGCATGATCCTTTCCATATTCTTATAACCATATCTATGTTTTCTCCTATGAAAAATCATGCAATATCTAAGAATATCTCTTGTTCTTCTCTATTGAGTGAATTATAACTTAGCTTTACAATTTGTTGTATATCTGTGGGAAGTATTTGTCGAAGTATTAGCTTTACAATTTGTTGTATATCTGTGGGAAATATTGAGTGCATACCCATTACATGCGTCGAGCTTGAAACCACTTATGCCTGCAACCTATGAAAGAGATTTCCGCCAGTTCTAGACGGTGGCAGAATCGTGTCGCAGCTTCTCTTCCCGAGTTCGAGGATCACATTTGATGTTCTTTTCCATTCTATGTATGGCTTGATCCTACTCTCCATCTTTTCACCATGTCCACCGAAGCTCGTGAGGCTTGACGTCATAGAAAACTTGAACAATGGGACCCTCTGACTGTATCATGAGTAGCATCTCATTCAAACACCACACCGACTCAGCACATGTGGTAGAGAAAATCGCCATATGGATCGACGTCGATCGAATAGAATCTTTAATCTAAGGATCGAAATAGTCTCCCCTTTTCAAATCTGGGTGATCCAAAAAGACTCTCAAATTATATGAAAGAAGGCGTAGGTAGAGATGGCTAGCGAATTTTTTCTTTACATCCAGACCATGATGGTTAATAAACAAATTGTAGTCTGGAGTAGCAGCGATGAAGGAGGATGAAGCCATAGCCGATTGGAAAATAGAAATGGGGTAATCAAAAGTATGTTCGATGCTACTAAAGTAGGGATTAGTTAGGAGAATGAAAAGACAAAAAATTATGGAAAAATTGCAAAGAAAAATGTTGATGGTGTGCGGAGCTACATACATAAATCAAACCCTTGAAAGATCTTTCAATACAATAAACCATTTTCCTAGGATATTTCCCTGAAAGTTGGGTTTCAATGTGTTTTCCTTATCACTGTGTGTGTGGGGCTCTTCGAGGTGTGTTCGCACATGTCAAGACAGTTATCCTTCGCAAGTTCGCACATGAGCATGGAATGCGCACTCAAAGCACACTTAGGCATGATAAACGATAATTATGAGGGCATGCTTTTAAAATGAGGTTCAACCGAGGCCGACTAATGCCCTTTGACAGGGATTATAGAGAGTTTCTGATAAAGGTCAAAATCAGTACTTGTATCCAATCCCATCGTGCCATTTCATTTTGAAATTTAAATTTTAGTTAACAATGCACTGTACTTGCAATCACTCTCTCTAGCGATTTGAACTTACATGTGCGTGAGAGGAGGTTTTCATCCTGGTTACATCAGCAGAGCTGGGCTACACCACTATCCCTATTCTCTCGACGTGCGGAGGCTTGGTATGCTATACCATGTTGGTAAAAGAAGAAGTCGAAGTTGACAAAACAAGTGAATAATATTCAACAATATTATACCTGCTACATGCCATTGTTGCATTAAATTGCATGTAGCAGGCTAAATATTGTTTGTAGACAAAACGTGATGCATGGAAAGGAGCGATGGAATTTCTAGGCTTATACATTAATCTTTCTCATTATCAAGGTTTTATCTTTTTATACCTGCCTCCGGCTGGTATATTGTAATCGGTCGATTTCAAACCCCGTTGACTTTGCCTATTACCTGGTGTTTTTTGGTGCTGTTTTAAAAAATCAAACATGTTTTCCTAAGTATGACTTTGGCGTTTGCAAAATATTTTATTTAATTTTTTTAAAAATCTAATTTTCTAGACAGCTGATTGGTTGAGAGGCGATGATGTCAACATCGGGGTTTGGTATCTGGATTTCACTCGACATGTGGCAAGATGACATCATAATTTAAAATTAAAAAAATCAATTTTTTATCCCATTGCCAAGTGGCAGATTGCATGTTGAGCATGGGAGCTAGCTGTTCTGGGCCCATGCCTCCTGCCGTTGCCGTGTGTCTGGGCTCATGCCTCCTGCCGCTGCCGTGTGGACCGTGGTGCCTACCAGCAGCCGATCGCCAATGCCTGGAACCATTTGGATGCTTCCCGTGACCGCCGGCTCGAGCTCGAACAGAATGTTGCTGAGAATCAGGAAAACGTACATGTTCGGTTTTGTCCGTCCCCTGTGCCAAAAGATCTTCCATTACAGCTTGCCATATCCTTTGTTTTCTCAAATGGAGTTTGGTACCCTGAAACAGCAGACAGAATGCATTAGAAGGTGGGAGCCTGATCCCAAATGTTGAGATGAAAATACCTTGAATTGAAGTTTATCTAGTTAGCATAGCGTTCTGCG
Source organism: Pseudotsuga menziesii (assembly GCA_001517045.1). NCBI lineage: Eukaryota > Viridiplantae > Streptophyta > Pinopsida > Pinales > Pinaceae > Pseudotsuga > Pseudotsuga menziesii. Next base: position 27,524 of record LPNX010113948.1, read on the forward strand.
TTGAGATGAGAACACGGCACATTCCAATGTACAAATCATCGAAATTTCAATAGCTCATGCCGGACTATAAATTTTGCTAAGCTAAAATAAAATTGTTGATAAATTCATGAAGCCCAAAGCTTGATTACAGTAAGCTCGAGCCTGTAAAGGGTATAAGAAATTGCGCTTCTACCTTAATTGACGCCTAGAACAAAGGTGTTCCAGGTTTTAAGTGCGAGTACGCAAGCTAGAGTATTAATAATTCTGTCACGAATAAGAAACATATGTGGATCTCCACATGGCAGGTTTGGATGTAAATTTAAAAGTCTTACAGATTCAGGCAGCCCAGCGA
>LPNX010113962.1:0-30720 GCA_001517045.1 Pseudotsuga menziesii
GGGGTTAGGGTCTTTAGGTCTTTCTTTAGGTGTTAATGGTTTTAAAATCATGGTAAGGATCATGGTTCATGAAAGGGCACCCATAACATCATTACTATTTCCATAAGGCATTAACTAGCCTTACCATTAAGAGGTCATGTGTGTAGTTGTTTAAAAAAATTGATGATCATTTGATGCTTACAACTTTCATGTAGGGCCAAAGGAAACTATTTCCTACGGTGATCATGTCTACAACATAGAGAATCACACCTATTGCTCAATACATCCAATAAGGATATAACTCTAAGTTTTACATCGTCTATACAAAGGGTAGGCCTTGTGGTCTATGCCATGCTTTATGACCAAATACTAGAGACAAAGGCCCTAAGACCCGTTCCTCTATGAATCATGTATCATGCACATGCTCTTAAAAAGAATTGAAATTTTATGTGTATTTATGAGTGGAACTATATGGTAATAAGTCACACTAATTACAATGTACCTTAGGTCACACTAATTAAAATGTACCTTGGGTGAGTCTATTTAGGAGTAAAACACAAGTACTTAGGTCTTAATAGTTCTAAATATAATATCAATATTTAAGTATGAATATTGATACCAAATATAATTTGGTAAAAATAAAAGTAAAAAAAAACATTTCTTTTTAAATTAAAAAATTATGTTTTTATTAAAAAAAATTAAATAACAATCCTTCCTCACTTTTTGACACCTCAATTTCTTTTACAAGTTAAGTCAAGCCAAGTTAAACTCGACAAGAAAGATATGTCAAATGAGATCACCATAGGAGGTATGGGATTTTTTTATTAATATTATAACATATTAACCAATTTCAAATAAATTTTTATTATTTGTCTCGGGCCTTCAGTTGATTAATTGTCTCTATGGTTCATATAGGTTTTGTTTAGTTAGTGTTTTATGGATTTTTTCCAATCCTCCGTGAATTCACGGAGGATTGGAAAAAATCGGGCAGCATTTCGTCTTGCCCGAGACACATTTCAAAATTAAACCGGTAGCATAAACACTACCAGTTGAGATAAAAAATCGGGCAGCTTTTCAGCTTGCTCGGGACACATTTCAAAATTAAACCGGTAGCATAAACCCTACCTGCTACCGGTTTAGGGTTTCAAAATTTCAAAATTAAACCGGTAGCATAAACTCTACCGGTTGGTATAATTTATATATATTTATAACAAATTAACAAAAATAGGGAATTTAACTACAAATTTTCAAAAAACCGGCAGCATTTCTGCTTGCCGGTACACATTTTAAACATCAAAATTATAAAAACATACATTTATTTTAAATCCCATTTAAATTGAAAAACAATTATTTAAATTGTTACCTCTTGGCTCCGACATTGTGATGAGGTTGGGTTGCTTTGGGGTGCTTGGGTTGCTAATCCTTCCGTCGTCGTTCCGTCGTTGTCTCTCGGTCGAGCATCCGTAGGTAAAAAGTTGAAAAAAGAGGGGCGCGCCCCCCCGGCCTCCTTTTATAATTTATTGGACAGAGGTACCTCGGTCGAGGTATTTATAAACCCTCGGTCGAGGTATTTTAAAACCCTCGGTCGAGGTATGAAACCTCGACCGAGGGTTGATAAATACCTTGACCGAGGGTTTATAAATACCTCGACCAAGGGCTGAAAAAAACCTCGGTCGAGGGCTTGATAAAACCTCGGTCGAGGTCTGTAAACCTCGGTCGAGGGCTTGATAAAACCTCGGTCGAGGTAATTTTTTTCGTTTTTGCCGAAATCTGCTTGCCAAAAAGTGTTACCCAGGTCCATGGATTCACCCTAGGCTTAAGCCTCAACCAGTATTTATAAAGGCCATAGGCCATTACCCTTGTTTTATTTCATCTCCATTAAAATGTTGATAGTGTTATTTAATTTTCAGTTATCCCAAAATTTAAATGATTTACAGTAAAATATGTTATTGGAAATTTTTACAGTGTTAATGAGTAAAATTAGTACTTTGTTTTCGCTCTAAAGGGTTATTATTTTTTAATAACCTACAGTTTTGTAAAAAGATGGATTTTACATGAGAAAATTTAGCTCTGTTTTTCTATTTTACTTTCAGTAATTTTACAGCTGTTAAATTTTGTATTAAAAGTGAGATTATGCAAGTTTGTAAGCAAAGATAAAACCTGTCTTTCGTAAACCCTAGGTAAATTCTTTGAGGTTTACAATGAAACATTTGTTTCCATTACAGAATGCACATAAGTACTTAGAATAATTTTTTTTAAGACCTAAGTAGTAATAGCTAGGTTAAAACCCTAAGTAATATTTTATTTTATTGATCCTATGTTTATTTTTTTAAGTTTATCTATTATGTTTAGAATAAATATTAAGATTAATAATAGTTCTGTGATTAGTATGACTACTAATAATTAATATATATTATGTTCTTTTTCTGTATTAGATAATATAGATACTTACAGTATATAGAGCAATTACTGCTAATTTTTATAATGAATCACATACAAACTATAAAAGTAATCATTTGCATTTTTCATTCAGAGTTGACAAAAAAATCATCACATCTACTTAATCAACCAGCTGTACTAGAGTACTACCTATACAAGGCATGGAAAAATAAAGTATGGTAGTTTATTTCTATTTACTTTTCATTTAGCAAAAATACTACTATTTTAAAACATAATCTACATATCCCTAATTTTATCAGTACACAATGCTCTTTTTTCTGCATAAACCCTAACAAAACAATAACATGCATATCTTTGAAAAACTGGTAAACATTTGCTGAAAAAAGTAAATAAATTATAAATAACCTAAACAAATAAAAACCTGTCAAATGATGAGGTGACAACATCTTAAGGAGGTTGTTCCTCCCAACCAACTCCTGGAAAAGGCATAGTCTGCACTTCCTCAGGACCCCCGAGCCTATTTCCTGGTCCTCCTGGTAGAGTACTAGGTGAAGGATGTATCCTTGATATCTTTTGTCCCCTGACTGGAAAAATTACAGCAGTAATCCTAACCTGCTCACAGTAGTAAGAACTTCATCATAATAGCTACATAAGTTCAGTTCTCAGCAGTTAACCCCTCAAACTTACTTCAATAAATCTCCTCCATCGAATTTCTCATGTGCACTTCATTCACACTGAATGATCACCATTCCAGAATCAGCAGCCTCAGCTGTCTTCAATGGGAAGTTTTATAATAATGCCTAGGTCTTTTAGGTTAGTTTTTACTTAATGAGCCACTTGCTCCAATTCCACTTTCTTGGGGACTCATGACCACAAATATAGGGAAGTTGCCACCTGCAACAGTTAGAAGTAGTTTGAGGATGCTGCCACTTGTCAGTATACTCTCCACCCAATATCCTCCACCAAGTGACCAATTAACAATCATTTAACAACTTCCCTAAGCTGTTGTCTCATCATTTATTTATTTATTAATAAAATATTCTGAAATACATGAATTATTCTTGACCCCACTTGGTCATCAATTACAAATTTAGCATAAAATATAACATAATGTTCCTCAACAACATTAATTTTTTTTGCAAATTGGGCCATGTGACATACACACCCCCTTAATTTATAACATTGTCCTCGATGTTATTTATTCCTCGTCCATAAGCTTTCCCCTGAAATAGAATTGGATATGCATCCTACATATGACTTTCCAATTCCCAGGTGGCTTCTTCTGGACTAAGGTGCTTCCATTGCACCTTCACCTGACCAATGGTGCGATTCCGAAGCGAGATCTCCCTCCTTTCAAGGATACAATCCGATTCCACCAGAAAATATCCTTCGGGTACCACCTGCACATCGTTCCAATTAATAACATTAGTAGCATCATGTACATATTTTTTTAATACATAAATATGAAAAACATTGTGAACTCTTAGATTTGGTGATAGAGCTAACTGATATGCTACCTGTCCTATCCTGGACAGTATTTCAAAGGACAACAATATCGAGGTGCTAGCTTAGCGCAGCTACCCAACCTCAGATAAATCTTTTTAGGTCTCACCTTAATAAAAACATGTTCACCTACCTGAAACTCCTTTGGAGTTCATTTAAGGTCTGCTTGGCTTTTCTGTCGATCTTGCACAATTTTCAAATTACCTTGTACCTGTTTTACAATTAGCTCCATCTCTTTTAATAATTCAGGTCCTAATACTAACCTGTCCACTAGATTACTCCAAGAGATGGGAGTATTACATTTCCTTCCATATAGAATTTCAAAAGGACTATACCTAGCTGAAGCTTGATAATGATTATTGTAAGTAAATTCTACCAGGCGTAAATAATCTTCCCATTTACCTAGCTGCTTATTTACATACATTCTGAGTAGATCCTCCAATACCTGATTCACTCTTTCAGTCTATCCATCAGTTTGAGGATGGAAAGAGGTACTAAAGTTTAATGTAGTATTTAACCATTTAAACAAATATTTCCAAAAATTACCTATAAACTTAGGGTCTTAGTCTGAAATTATCGCCTTCGGTATTCCATGCAACCGAAAAAATTGTTTTAAGAAAATATCAGCAATATTTGCAGCTTTATAAGTAGTTTTTACAGGTATAAAATGGGCTTCTTTACTCAATTTATCAACAACTACCATTATTGAGTCATTTAAGTTCTGATTTCTAGGTAATCCTGTAATAAAATCAAGGCTAATTATCTCACATTTCCAGCTAGGAATAGGCAGTGGCTAAAGTAGCCCAGCTGGATGCTGATGTTTAGTTTTTACTTGATGACATTCAAAGCACCTAGCAATATATTATTCCAATTCATTTTTTCATGTTTGGCCAGAAATAATCCTTTCTTAGCATGGTTATGGTTTTCAAATAACCCGGATGCCATGAATAAGGCATTTTATGAATTTTCGTTTAAAATTAACAGCTTAATCTTAGGTACATTAGGTACGTATAATCTATCTTTATACAATAATAATCCTTTTTCATTCAAATTGTACCCTATACTTAGACTTTCTATTAAATTTTCTCTTACCTTTGCTTGTAATTTCCGATCATTTTCATCTTGTTCTATTCCAGCTTCTAGCTATTCTTCCAAGTCTGTCTTATAAGTGTTGATGGCTACTGTAAAATTCAGCTTTGCATTTCTACTTAATGCATCAACAACCTTATTCTCCTTTCCTTTTATATGTTGAATTTCAAAATCGTATTCACTAAGAAAAGCTAGCCACCTAGCTTTCCTAGCATTCAAGTTAGGTTGATCTAACAGATATTTCAATCCTTTATTATCTGTCATTAGTATAAAATTCCTTCCTATTAAATGATGACACCACATTTTTAAGGCATGTATGATAGCAGCTAATTCAAAGTCATAGGTCGCATAATTTTTCTCATGAACCTTCAACTTCCTAGACTCATAACCAATGACGTGTCCTTCCTGAGTTAATACTCCACCTAAACCGTCATTGCATGCATCAGTACATACTATAAAATCTTTATTAGGGTCAACAATTCTTAGAATTGGTGCGGTGGTTAATAATGTTTTTAACTTTTTAAAACTGTCTTCACACTTCTAATCCCAATCAAATTTCTTCCCCTTTTTCTGCAAAGAGGTTATAGGATTTGCAATTCTTGAAAACCCTTCGATGAATCTCTGATAATAACCAGTAATCCCCATGAATGATCGGATGTCAGTTACGTCTTTTGGGACTGGCCAATCTTCGATTGCCTTTATCTTTTCGGGGTCGACAGAAATTCCTTCTTTGGTCACTACATGACCCAAATACTGAATTTTATCTTTAAAGAAGTCAAATTTACTAAATTTTGCATATAGTTGATGTTCTCGTAACTCTTGTAAGACAATTTTTAAGTGTTCTTTATGTTCCTCTTCAGACTTTGAGTAAATTAATATGTCATCAATAAATACGACCACAAATTTATCCAGATATTTGTGCATTAAATAATTCATCAGACACATAAAAATAGCTAGGGAATTAGTAAGCCCAAATGGCATAATGACAAACTCATAATGACCATACCGGGTCGTAAAAGTTGTTTTAAAGATGTCTTCATCCTTGATTCGGACCTGGTGGTATCTAGATCATAAATCAATCTTTTAGAACACCATTTCTCCACGTAGCTGATCAAATAGATCATCTATGCAGGTAATGGGTATCTATTCTTGATAGTCATTTTATTTAGTTGACGGTAATCTATATATAATCATAGAGTTCCATCTTTCTTCTTAACAAAAATGACAAGTGCCCCCCAGGGAGACACACTGGGTCTAATGTAATTTTTATTAATGAGTTCTTCTAACTGCGACTTAAGTTCATTTAATTCTAGTATATTCATCCAATAAGGGGATTTTGAGTTGGGCACTACACCAGGTACCAGCTCAATACTAAAATCTAAATTCTTGTTTCGATGGCAGTCCCAGAATTTCTTCCAGAAATACATATGAATATTCCCTTAGAATCGGAATATCTTCCAATTTTAATTTATCTCCGTTGTTAGTATTTTCTTCATTAATTACTATTACAGAAAAAGCTTTATAGCCTTTCCTAACAACTCTCTTAAGCTGCAAAGCAAAAATATGCCTTACGACTGTTTTCTTAGGGATTCCCTTTACATTTATTAACTTTCCATCGTTATTTATGCAAGTGAAGGTTTTATCAAAGCAATTCAGGACCACCCTATGCTGTTTTAACCAATCCATACCAATTAACATATCATATGATCCTAAAGGTAACACGTTGAGCTTAACAGAGGCCTCAAATTAATCCATAGTTACTGCACAATTCTTAACAAAACTAATTACTTTTCTCTTTGCACCAGTAGCTAACTGAACTAACCAAGATCTTGCAAATTTTTCAACTGAGAGCTTACACTTTTATACTAAACTAGGAGAAATATAGCTTAAACTAGCTCCTGGATCAATCAAAATAGATATAGGTATTTGATTTATCTTACCTTCCACTTCCACCATGGAAGTTTGATAATCTGCTTGTCGGTTCTCCAATGCTGCGTTGATCCTGGGCATTTTCCTCGCTAGATCACCAATAGTCATCTCCTCCTGTATTGTGTGTATGTTGCTAACAGTCTTCTTTCGATTGGGGAAAACTGATGCATAATGCAGACCATTGCATTCCCAACACTTTATGGGTTCCTTTCGTTCAAAATTCTTTGTATAGTTACTGTGGTTGTTAGCAGATTCTTTATTCCTTTGATTGTTTGGATTGGTCTGTGAATTACTTTTGTTCCCTTGAAAATTTTTACTAGGAAAATTTCTAGTATTACTATTCTTAAAATTTTGATCCGGGTACAAAATCTTTCTTTTTTTGTTCAAAGTTATTATTTCTTTTGGCCTTCCAGTTGTTCATACTTTCCTTTTTACGATTTTGTTCATAACAGAAATTCGCTTTTCTCATTGCTTCTTCTAAAGTTTTCGGATTGTCATACTCAATTGTGTCTTTTATATGATAAGGTAAACAACTGAGAAACTATTGTACCTTAGGTTTCTCGTCCATAATACATAGCACATACATGAGCAGACTTAGAAATTTACTATTTAGTTCTTTCATTTTCATTGTTCCCAGTTTCAGCTCATAAAATTCCTTATCCCTTTCCTCATAATATTGTTCAGATAGAAATTTCTTTTTGAAATATTTCTTAAATGTACTCCAATTTATATTTTTCTCCCTTATACCTTTTACTCTTTTTAAGTCCTGCCACAAAATATCTGTTTTTCCCGTAAGATTATAAATAGGCATCCTGGCCTTCAATTGATTAGAGTAGTTATAAATTTGGAAGTATTTCTTCATCCCAGATAGCCTGGATTCTACTTCTTCCCCTTTTTCAGTTTCTCCATTAAAGGTTGGTCGCTTGATCTTCTTGAATTCCCTAGATATTTCTGCGTAAGGTTTAAACTTTCTCTTCCTAGTATGGTGATTATCTTCACTACTGTCACTAATATAATGGAAGTTTTGTTTATGTGAATCACCATATACTTCAGAAGAGGAGCTACTCTCGTTTTTAATTTGTTTAGTCTTTTTATCTTTATGCTGATAACCCATATCTTCTGACTCGGTTCTTTTATCTTTTCCCTCAGTATGAAATCTTTCCATTAAAATTTGATTTAGCTCTTCCTGAGCTCTCAGAATCCTCTCATTTTATTTCTTAACCGATTCCATCTCTGTTTTTAGTTCCTTAACTGTTTGTAGTAGTTCAGAAGAATTATTAGTTATCTCTTCTTGTATAGGTTCTTTTTGAAAATTAATGCGTTCAGTGTAAGGAGACTCCTCATCCGCATATTCTTCCAATCTATCCATACCTGTGATTAACTCAGAAAACAAAATTCTCTGGGAATATCATTCAAAGCAAAATAAAATCAGTATTTTTATTTAAATTGATTGTTCCACATATGCAAGTTGAGCCACATTCAGGCCTAGTGTCTAAACCTTGTGCTCTGATACCACATGTAATAACTCAAAAATTCGTAAAAATTTAAAAATTTTCATTTGACATAAAATATCAAAAGTCATCGCTGATGTACCCCTATCTGTTAGCAGATAATAATAAAACAGTTTGTAAAAGAAACACAGATTAATCCTATATAAGAATTTGTATTATTTAGAGGCTTATCTTTAAAAACTGTGTTAGTACTGTTTTCAACTTAGCAGTTGTAATTTTCCAGAAAGTAGAAAAGAAACTTGTATTTTATTGATGTTAGGTATACTACCGGTTTCTTTTGTCAAGTAGGGGAAAGTTTATTAGGAATGATCGGGGATTACTTAGCTTAAAGCTAACATAGTGGGACTGATGGTTCTTTACAGGTTTTAACAAATAGGCATATGTTCCAGTAAAATAATATTTATATTCAAGTCAAGAAGATACTTCTCTAGCATGATTATGATGCTAGACTTAAAATGTTTAAATGTAGCTTGTATTCATAAGAGGTAATGTTAATCTTAATTATGTTGTCAAAACTCCGTAAGGACGTTAAAACAAACTACATATGCATGGGTTAAATTGCATGATCGATTACTATCAAAACATCTGGGTGATTAAGATTAAATTCTAAATAATACTTGTATTCTTGCTTACAATAATTGTGATCTAGTGTTTAAATAGGAAGAAACAAAGTTTGCATCTTAATGCTTAGTTCACTCAACGATACTAGATGAGTATCCCATTTACGCTTATCCTAGGGCCATATAATCAAAAAAAATTCTCAAAACTATAATGACTCTTAACTGTGTATTCATTGCTTAGATGTTAGGGTTACAATTGAAGCTCTTATATAACGTATGAGAACTGTACTTAATTAGGTCCCCAACTCCATACTGTATTTGGATCAAGATTATCTTCCTAGTAGAAAGAATTCTTCTTTAAAACTTTTACAGTCTCTTATTTGGAATTCTTTTTACTTGTATCTTATACTTCCATTCCTAGTGAACCCTTCAGCTATAATTTATACCTTATACAAATGTTGCTTAGTAAATCTTTTGAAATAAGGCTGTTGGTTCAAAGAAACAGATAGTGAGAGACCTTATCTTGCTTGGGTCCTAGATAACAATTTACTCTCCAACTCTAACCAATTAAAAGGCTAAATTCTAGGAGTCATTGGATCTCCTTCTTATTATAGTTTAACATTAAAAGTAATTCTTTTACACATGTTTCAACTTACATATTTTATAAAAGAACTACCCCATTTTGACCCATAACCAAACCCTAATAGAAAATTCCATATCTTATTCCTATAGTTGGTAAACGAAGCATCGAATAAACAATATAAAACATTATTAGAAATCATAGAATGCGCATTGTTTAAATGATTAAAGATTTTTTATTTGTAAAGATTTTCATGTAGGGTCGAAGTTGCATTACTGGATATTGAAAGGCCGCCCATAATGAGGAAATAATGTTAAGGACACGTGGTGATGTTTTGTCCACAGGTGAGATTGACTTATAATGAAGCTCTAACCCTCCCTTTTCGCATTACACAAATCTCTTCAACTAGTGCGGCCGAGCTATGAGCTCATGGCCGCCATGACTCTGTCAACTCTCTTATTTATAAACTGCCTTTAGAAAAAACACTGTAAGCTTGTTTTGGTGAGGATATAAGGTGGATTCTCGGTGCTTAAAGGTTGTTGTAGCATGTTGTGTGTGTAGAAACTGTTTTCCTTTAAATCTTAGAGGATTGTGAGTTGATGTTCTAAGAAAATAACAACAATTGACAAAGCTTGTAAGATATTTCTTCGTTCTAGTTGGAGTGTGGTTCATTTTCATTCAGATTCGTCACTCGATATCTTCTTAACTTCCGGCAAGGTGCCATTAAGCGGTCTTAGGTGGCTGGTTTCCACGACTTCATTCAAACTGAAACGCTATCAAGTAAAGACCTGAAACAAGATTTAATTGAAGTATATTTTGAAATTATTTAATTTATTAAAATATTTGTGACCAATGGGTGGTTACTCCATGCAGGTCCTCCTCATAGCTCTGTAGGTTGGAATCGAGCTTGTTCCTTCAACTTCCAACTATGCAGACTTCTGGTAAGCCCTGATTGCATTGAGGTTTTTCTCCCGTATTGGTATTGAGGTGGTTGTAAGCATGGAAATACTTCGTTGTCGGTTATGGACTCGGCCTAAGTTTTTCTTCTCAAGTTTTTACTTATATTGTTTGTTTTCCTATGACTCTTAAACCCTAGAGGGTATTAAAAGTAAAGAGTTTTGAGGCTACAACAGCCATGACTTAAGGGTTTGTGACAGAGCCCATACGACCTGTGATGATGTAAAAACTTCAATTTTTACTTTCGGCTTAAGCCGTAATGATACAACTTCGACCACTATTTGATTTCTATAAATTTTAAGTGGTCTTTGTTGACAGTTTACTTAACGAGACTTGTAAACGAATTTTTAGGGTTATGGAAGTATTGATTACCATTTTTTGTTACTATTTGTTTTAAGTTGTATAGTTTCATTTTAAGTAGGCTTAAGCCTCAACCGATATTTATAAATTCCATAGGCCATTACCCTTGTTTGATTTCGTCTCCATTAAAATGTTGACAGTGTTATTTAATTTTAAGTTATCACGAAATTTAAATGATTTACAGTAAAATATGTTATTGGAAATTTTTACAGTGTTAATGAGTAAAATTAGTACTCTGTTTTCGCTCCGAAGGGTTATTATTTTTGAATAACCTACAGTTTTATAAAAAGATGGATTTTACATGAGAAATTTTAGCTATGTTTTTCTATTTTACTTTCTGTAATTTTACAGCTATTAAATTTTGTATTAAAAGTAAGATTATGCATGTTTGTAAGCAAAGATAAAACCTATCTTTCATAAACCCTAGGTAAATTCTTTGAGGCTTACAATGAAACATTTTTTTTTAGTACAGAATGAATATAAGTACTTAGAACAATTTATTTTAAGACCAAAGTAGTAATAGCTAGGTTAAAACCGTAAGTAATATTTTATTTTACTGATCCTATGTTTATTTATTTAAGTTTATCTATTATGTTTAGAATAAATATTAAGATTAATAATAGTTCTGTGATTAGTATGACTACTAATAATTAATATATATTATGTTCTTTTTCTGTATTAGATAATACATATACTTATAGTAGATAGAGCAATTACTGCTAATTTCTGTAATGAATCACATACAAACTATAAAAGGAATCATTTGCATTTTTCATTCAGAGTTGATAAATAAATCATCACATCTACTTAATCAACCAGCTGTACTAGAGTACTGTCTATACAAGGCGTGGAAAAATACAGTATGGTAGTTTATTTCTATTTCCTTTTCATTTAGCAAAAATACTACTGTTTTAAAACATAATCTACATATCCCTAATTTTATCAATACACAATGCTCTTTTTCTGCATAAACCCTAACAAAACAATAACATGCATATCTTTGAAAAACTAGTAAACATTTGCTAAAAACAGTAAATAAATCATAAATAACCTGAACAAATAAAAACCTGTCAAATGATGAGGTGACAACAGCTTAAGGAGGTTGTTCCTCCCAACCAACTTCTGGAGAAAGCTTAGTCTGCACTTCCTCGGGACCCCCGAGCCTATTTCCTGGTCCTCATGGTAGAGTATTGGATGAAGGATGTATCCTTAAGACCTTCTGTCACTTGACTGGACAAATTATAGCAGTAATCCAAACCTGCTCACAGCAGTAAGAACTTCAGCCTAACAGCTACATAAGTTCAATTCTCAGCAGTTAACCCCTCAAACTCACTTCAATAATCCCCTCCATCAAATGATCGCCATTCCAGAATGAGCATCCTCAGCTGTCTTTAATGGGAATTTTTTTAATAATGCCTAGGTCTTCTGGGTCATTTTTTACTTAATGAGCCACCTTCTCCAATTCCACTTTCTTGGGGAATCATGACCACAAATATAGGGAAGTTGCCACCTGCAACAGTTAGAAGTAGTTTGAGGATGCTGCCACTTGTCAATATACTCTCCACCCAGTCTCCTCCACCAAGTGACCAGTTAACACTCATTTAATAGTTTCCCTAAGTTGTTGTCTCATCATTTATTTATTTATTAATAAAATATTTTGAAATACATTAACTATTCTTGACCCCACTTGGTCATCAATTACAAACTTAGCATAAAATATAACATAATGTTCCTCAATAGCATTAAATTGTTTTGCAAATTGGGGCATGTGACATAGTGCATGTGAAGATGTTTTTCAATACATATGATATTGCATAATAGTAAAAGTAGTGAGTTTTTACATATGCAATGTGCCTTAATGATAATTATTGATGTTTATGGTTATTATGATTGATGGTAATGGTTGTATGACCAAGGTCAAAAATGGAAGCATGGTTGAAGATGTTGATGATATCGTGGTATGTGACCAATAGCCTAGGAACAAGGGCTAGGAAAACGAATCTATGATCAATAGGTTGATGTAAGGGTTGTGTGGCGCTTGGTAAGAGGCCAATTGATCTAGTAACATTATAAAAGTTTAGAATTATTAAAATTTTAGTTTGAGGTGGAGTTGGTAGAGTCTAGAACATAGATATGTTCGAAATGAGGATTATGATATTCATGAATTCAATAATATATGTCATTATGACTAATTAAACAAAGAGTGATGAAAATTTTGAGCTGACCACAGGGAATGCCCTAGGTTATAAGGCTCTTAAACTAATAATAAAATTTTGTACACTAAACAGAACTAATTAATGAGAAAGAAGTAGAAAATCGGTTTGGTGTTGAGCTGCTATGGAGCACCCTGGAGAGATATTAGTCTCTGAAATTATCGACAAGTTAGTACAATGTTTCCAGTGAACACCCTTGTGAGGTGTTAGACTCTGTTGAGCACTCTATGATATTAATTCCTAGGCCTAGGAATAAAGCTTCCAGTGAGCACCTAGAGGGGGGTGTTAGGCTCTTAAGCGAGAGCTTCCAGTGAGCACCCAAAATAGGTGTTAAGCTCTAGAGAAGAACTTCCATAGAGAACCGAGGTTAGGTGTTAGGTTCTGTAATATTGGTTGAGGATGCCTGCATGTGAACTTGTAGTTCTGTGAGGAGATGACCCTCATGTATATATATTCATGTCATAATTTTATAAAGAACATGTCATCTAAGGAGTTCTTGGAACATTGATGCCTTAAGGTATGTGTAGGTGCATACAAGATGCATTTTGTGAATGCATGGTTGTGATATAAATACTTCATTTCAGTTCATTAATAGCTAACATGATAGAATTATTGGCAATTATGAGATCATTTCATGAACTACTATGGATGCAAGGAAAGGAATTACATGGAAAAAGTAGTCATGTTTGATTGTCTACAAGAATGCTATGTTGGGAGGACAGAGTAGTATGGAGTATTATTGTGTAATCATGAGTATTGGAAGTTTTATTTTATTGCATAGATAAGGTGAATGTATCTTGCAATTTTATTGTGATAATGATATATATAAAATAAATATATGGTTTCCTTTAAGATAGTAACAACTGGTAGTGTTTGAATTATTGAGTGTTGTAATTTTGAGATCACTTCAGACACTCTTGTAAATATTGCAATGAAAGGATTGTATGCATGGATACTCACAAATTGTTTGTACGATTGGAAGTTTCAGATTACAGGAAGAATGGCTTGGACATGGAAATGTGGTTATGTCCAATATATTAAATACAAAAATCTACCCTGTGCAAAGGCCAAACGTTATGATAAGGATCTCATGGTGGTGACATCTAATTTATGAACAGAACAGATTGTTAAATTTCAGATTTGAAATTTTTCTATTGACTATTTAGTTGACCTAGAATTGTTTTATACATATTATGTGTGGATGCCCAGGTTTTGGAAGAAAATGTAAATGATAGGGGATAAGTGCTTCCACCTACAAGAGCCAAACAATATAAAGATGGCCTCACGGTTGTGAAATCCAATTTCTATAGGACACAGATTTATAAATTCACACTTTAATTTGATTAACAATGTTATTGATTGTTTGATGTTTAGGAATCAACTTAGGTGATATACTGTCGAAAACCATGTGTTATGGTCTGCAGGAGACAAACACAAGGCAAGGACCTTATGTTTGGGGGATTTAATTTATGTATGAATTAGATTTGAAAATTTATGATTGAATTTCTTTTATGATCACCTCTCATGTGAACTGCATGCTTGTATTCCATGTAGGTGAGATGATGAAAACATGCCCTTGGGGAAAATGTTCGCTATTGAACTGAAAATGTAAATGGAGTTACAAGTGTGGCTTGGGGTTGAGAAACCTTGTAGAACCCCCTGCATGTGCTGGTATCTTCGTAGTATTGTTAAACCCAGTAAGAACATGGGTACTCAGGAGGCTTTCATGGGTATTGGTAACATTTATACACTCACACCGAAGAGCACTGGATGGATAGTTATTCCTGAGGCACTATGTAGTAGATAAGGGCTACCATACTTGTGTTGTGTGAGCAGGTGTTGTGGGGCCATACTAGCCTGCAGTCAAGTGAGTCATATGTGGAGTTTCTAGAGGAAACCACTGGTTTGCATAGGAGAAGGGGCCATGCAATTGTATTTCTATGTATTTCCTGATAAACCCAGTAGAGGTGCTGGATTGGAAATGGTTGATACATGCCTGATGAACCTAGTCAGCATACTAGCTTGGCATTGGATTATTTGGGTGTTGTGGTTCAGCTAGCAAGTTACCTTAACATCGGTTTCATATGTATTCATAGGTGATATGAGGCTTGCCGAAACTTGGTTACACTCGAGGGAATTTGAGTACCATCCTTGTGTAGGGTGGGGCAGGGCTTGTAGGTGCCATGGTTATCTGAAATCAAAGGCGGATACATGTGGAGCTAAAAGAAGATGCTTATGCAAATAAGTATTCGGTTTGTTTAGCATCTTCTTGTTGATTTTATGTGATTATACATGCATGATGTTGCAAAATTAAAATTTCTAATTTTAAATGAGATGCACAGACCTCATTATGCAGGACACCCTGGTTACCAAAAGATGATAACAACCATCAGGAAGCAATTCTTTTGGCCCAGATTAGAAGTAGATTTAGTTCATTATCTATCTAAATGTTTGGAATTTCAATAGGTGAAGGCTGAACATTGAGATCCAGTAGGTTTGTTACAAAATGTGCCAATTTTTTAAGGGAAATGGGAGGTAATATCCTTGGATTTCATCACAGGTTTGGCTTTAATGCAAAAACAACATGATCCAATTATGGTTATAGTAGACCAATTAAACAAGCCAGCTCCTTTTAATTCCTATAAAATCAACTTATAAAGTTGCCAATATTGCAGAGATATTCCTAAAAGAAGTATTATGACTTCACGAAGTACCGAAGATGGTAATTTATGACCAGGATGTTAAGCTTAGATCAAAAATTTGCAAATCTTTGTTTGCAGGGTCAGAAACCAAGATAAACTTCAACACTAGTTATCACCCTGTAGCAGAGGGAAAAACATAACGAACAAATCAAGTCATCGAAGATATGCTAAGAATGTGGAACCTGTACGCATTTTGGACAGGAAATAAATCGTACTTTAGAACCGGGTCGTCGCTCAGGTTAAGGTGCAATGGAAGAACTTTATCCCAGAGGAAACTACTTGGGAATTAGAGGAATATTTGCAAAAAAAACACCCAGAATTATTTCCAGAATCTATGGAAGAAGAATAAAACCACTGTGGACACTATTGCAATAAGGGGGTGAGGATGTAATATCCCCCAGTAAAAACATTATCTATAATTACTATTTTATTTTTGTGAAATAAGATTGGTTGGATATGGAATCCGCCAATAAGTCCTTGGAGGACAGATGTAATTGAAAACAATTTGATTTTAATAAAAAGAAAATTGAATGATGGGGGCAGCCATGTTGAATGAGGAAACTATGCATGAAAGAGTGGGGGACAAGGAAGAGAAACCTTAGGGAGGTTACACTAGGTGTCAACATGTCATTATGGAACTAGACATGCCCTACAAAACCATGGGACATTGTGGGCTGCAGGAATTCCATGAGGAATTGGCCGCTAATTGGAAAAATACCTAACCAAAACAAAAAACTATAAAAACGAAGTGTATGGGAGGAGGAAGGACGTTTCTTAGTATGCTGGAAAGCTTGCTGCAGGAGCACTCTGTGTTAGGAAAGCTAAAAGATATACTTATTGTGAGAGCACTCTGCATTAGACAAGTGATTTCTTGTTGGGAAAATAGATTTGAGGTAGGTTGTCACAACTCTTGGTATGCATAGTTTAGTTCGGGGGTGATTGAGTACAGAAATCAAGACTGGTCCAAATCTACGATTGGGTGGAATGTGGTTGTTCCTTTTTCATTTGGTTCACTATACAACCAAGATCCTTTAAATGTTTAATTCCTTGTAGACTATGGAGCTTATACTATAATTGTTTATGTGCATAAAATGGGTTTTGATGATTTAATCCTACCTATGTTAAGCTATGAACGATGTAAAGTGTGTTTAATGATTTATGGTTTCTACAAAGTGTACTTAGATGCTTTCTAACTTCCCTGTTAATACCCAGATGCAAGGAACCCCATGTAGGGTAGTCAAATGCCTATGTGTACTAGTTTAGTGAAGTCCTTTCACTTTGATTTTAGTCCTTGACTTATTAATGGCTTGCAGAAGGTTAAATTCTCCAAGAAAGATAAGTACTTCTGTAATCCGCAATTTACATTGTGGAAGCAGAAATGTGGAAGGAAATTAAGTAGAAAGATAAGTACTTCCACAATCCATAATCCGCATTGTGGAAGCGGAAATGCAGAAGGAAATTAAGTAAAAAGTTAAGCACTTCCGCAATCCGCATTGCTAAAGTGGAAATGCAGAAGGAAATTATGTAAAGAGTTAAGTACTTCCGTAATCTGCAATCCGCATTTCGAAAGAGGAATTGTGGAAAGGAAATTAAGTAAAAGGTTAAGCACTTCCGCAGTCTGCAATCTGCATTGTGGAAGCGAAAATTCAAAAGGAAATTATGTAAAAAGTTAATTTATTCTGCAATATGCAAACCGCGTTGCAGAAGCAGAAATGCGAAAGGAAATTATGTAAAAATTTAAGCACTTTCCACAATCCCCAATCCGCATTGTGGAAACGAGATTGTGGAAGGGAAAGTTTTAAAGAGAATTAAGTACTTTTCGTAATCCGCAATCTGCACTGCGGAAGCGAGATTGTGGAAGGGAAAGTTGTAGAGAAAATTGCGTACATCCTGAAATCTACAATCCGCCTTGCAAAAGGGGAGTTGCAGAAGGCCTGTTGTTGAAAAGTCCGTTGCGGAAGACCTATTGTGGATTTCTGGAGGTTCCAAATCTTCACCTTTCAAAATTGAATTGCAATATTCTGATCTACAGTTTACGTATTTTCTGGTTTTCTGGTTTTCTGCAATTTTCTGGTCCAAAGCCAAACTAGGGTTTGACTTTCCCAAAGATATACCGACTCAAAAATTTCAATCCAGGGATTAATAGATGCACTTTAGGGAGGCACAAATTTCTATGCAATCAAATCTCCAAAATTCCAACTTTGACAAAAACCCTAATTTATTGTTGGAGGGAGAGGAGAGAGAGTTTCACCTTGTGAAAGTTGTTCTATTCAGGCTAGATCTGATACCATGTTAAGATTCCATATGCTAAGCAGGAGCTCCTTCTCCATGAATCATTGGACTATTTGGTCCCTCTTTTCTCTTAATCCTCTTATTCATTTTTCTTGTAGTTTCCTATCCAAAATCAAAGGTTGTTCCCTAGTAGATCATAGACATCAAGATAAAAAGTGTTGGGACAAATGAGTTTATATAGTAAAATATGGGTACTTTGAGCATTCAATATCATACTCTCATCATCTATCAATATATGGAAAGTGATTTGGCATAATGATGGCCTCCCCAAACTAAATATCTTCAAGTGGACTAAATGTATCAGGAAAATTATTAGGATTTGAAAATTTTCATAGTTGGGAATTCATCCTTTCTTATCCTTGGGATTGTGTTGTACATTGTGTGAAGAGTACTCAAAATATCACATGTTCCTCTTTTTCAACTACTTCACAAAAAAATTATTAAGATTGACTCTTCAAGATCTTGCACAAAATTTTATCCCTCCTAAGTAATGGAATGACATATTCTCTCACTAACCCAAACACTACAAATGAACCTTCCATGATAAGCCCATGTTCAAAAGGTTATGGGGGGACTTCCAATGTATCTCTATTGAAAGATGGCTTTCTTGAAAAATATCCTATTTCAAAATGAGGTAAACAATCCTATGATCACAATGAACATAGCCAAGATTTTATAGATAGAATCAACTCAATCCCAAGGATTCACAGATCACAGGACTTTGAATCTCGCTTCTGAAAGAAGAATTGGATGGCATTGTAGGAACATACATCAGAACTAGTTATCCTCATATCAACAACAATCCATCTTGGCAGATTGGGATAAGAAAGGACGAATTCCTAGTTTGGTGCCAATATTAAAAGAAGAAAAACCTATTTTTTTTATAAATCCACAAAGGGGATTCCAAGGGTAGCCAATACAAGAGGGTCATCATTGATCCTAGAGGAACCAAAGAAATTAGATACACTTTGGGCCTTGGGACAACCACTAATAATCAAGTAGAGACATATGCTTGATTAAATGGTCTCTAGATCATTGACATGACCAAGTTCAAATTTATCCTAGTGATTTGGGACTTGGTGATGCTTATTAAGGTCATGAAAAAGGAATACCAAACTCCTAACCTTACTCTTTCCAAATTTATCTCTCAAATGAAGAAAGAAGCATCTCATTTCCAGTAGATAATCTTCTTCCTAGTCTTCTATGGGATCAATAGGTAAACAAATATTGAAGAAAACTTGGGGTCAAAATTTGAAAAAGAAATGTGTAAAACAAATGGGGTTATAACCCACCTTCCAATCCCCTTCTGGTTATGAGATTTAAGTTTGGCATATTTAACATTAAACTCCACTCATGCAAGGGAATACATAATATTATTAATATCAACTCAAATTATAGTGCATTAAAGTCCCAAGACAATCATGGGATGGTACCACACATGGAATCCCTCCTAACATCCTTTCAATTTGAATTCTTGTAGCCCACATACATTGAAGAAGTTAGGATAATGGTTGTTGCAAACTAGATAGGTTTGGGTGTAGCATGCAAAGTTGGCTCCAATATTGAAGTTAAGATATGTGGGACTTGTTCCTAATTCTTTTAGTGTCTTTATTGCTTGTTTAAGTAGTTGGGTTCACCTAGGCTCTATTTTATTTTATGGTTATTGTATTGGGGGTATCCATAGTTTGAAAGGCCTCCTCAAGGGTCCTGGAATTTGGGATGTGGTATTTTAACCTAGCTAGGCCTAGAGTTTGTGCGTCTATGATTATTAAGTCCTATGATTGTTTTATGGGAACCCTCTATTTTCAATAAGTTTAGCCATGTGCTTACATTTTTTGACCCCTCTCGACTGGTGGATTTCAAAATAGTTGTCCCTATGAACTTTGGTTTCAATTAAACAAATAATTGGGTCATGGAATTTTGGGAGTTGCGATTGATATGCATGTACAATTTGGGCACTATGAATTGCGTCCAAAAGAATGCAACACAACAATCATTGGATTGCACTGTGTTTGCAATAAGTTTAGTCATATTTTATAAAAAATTTGATGTCTCTTGGGTGGTGAATTTGGGAATATCTATTTCTATGAGATTTTAAATTTAAGCTATTATTATAATTGGGTCTTTGATTTTGATATACTAGAGTTGGGACTTCTATACCTAAGAATTCTAGGCATATGATATGCATCTAAAAAATTATAGCACAACAATCATTGGACATCACAAAGGTCTTCTCTTTAAGTGAGATAAATGTTACACATTCGATAAATTCACCCATGCTCTCAGTAAGGATAATACATACTCCTCTTTCCTACTAAAGCTAAGTTACTCATGTTCATTCAGCATGGATTATCTTGGCCGCAACAAGAAATATCAATAGGAGAATCAACATATCCAAAGGATGATTAAAAGTCTTTAGCTCATTAATGAAAAATCAAACCTATATTATCTCACTCTCCAACATAATTCACAATAATGAAAATTCAACATACTATGAGTTACGAGACATCATTACTTAGCATAAAGGTCAAATCCAAGTTTTAGAGGTTGAATGCATATCTCTCAAATCCTTTATGAAAGGTTTCCTTAAAGGAAATTACTTAGCAACAACTAATCACTGATATTCTTTAGGTTCTAATTTAGCTCTCATAAAAGATAAAGCAAATGTCTCTCAAATGATGGAAGGCACAGAAATTGAGGATCCACAGCTTGGCAAGACATTAGAGATCTACAAGAAACTTGCAGTCAACACTCCTTCCACTAAATCTCTATCATGATCTATGAAACATTCCTCCTATTAGCCATTCATTATTAGATATATAATTACATCATTCTCTTAGCTTACTCTTAGCTTACTATGAAAAAGACGTTAAAACAAGGATGGTCTTTTTTGTTCTTTTCAAGATTTGGTAACCAGATTAGACCTAGACTAGCTAATGCTTTTGTATTACTCAACTCTACAACTTGGTTGCATGCTTTTTAAAACAAACTTATGACCATTTTTATTATAAAAAAAAAACTATTTATTTTTCAAATGAATTCATCTTTCTTAAAATTTGATTTAATTATATTATTTATTAAATATACAAGTTATAATTTATAAAATCATTGTTTTTAAATAAAAGTAAATGACATTACTTATAAACTCATATAATTTGTGTTACTTGGTTGTAGCTTGGGTGGTTGGGAGGAATGGTTGTTATCCTCTCCACCCAGATTCAATTCTCATAAGTGACATGATGCTCTTGTGAGTCTCTTTGTAATGCTTGATATGCTTGATATGTTTGATGATGTAATGACAATACCTTGATTCAATTTAAATAACAGATGTTAGATTTTCCATCAATTAAATGATACACCACATGTAAAAAAAAACACATATAATTTTAAATTATATATATATAATAATGTATTCCATAAGTTGTAAAGTTCACCTTTACGCTCAACTAGAAGTTACATGAGTAGGCCTGAGTCCACTTTCATGTAAGTGAAATGCAAAATTAATACATTTCATGATAATGCACGCCACAAGGATTTTATAATTATATCTTCATTTGTTGATGCTTATTGGCATCCACTTCAAGAATTAGTCACATGATTTTACCTTCTTTCTTTTTTTGGTGAGGGGAGGGTAGTTTAGGATAATCAATAAAACAATTTAATCATAATTGTGTTTATGTCAAAATCATATTGACATTTATTTAAAATTTATGTATTTTCTTAAAATGGTTGTTATAATAATTTTTCATTAAGAAGAGGAAAGCAAAATGTATTTTTTATTTTAATATTAAAAAAATTTAATATAATTGATTTTAACCATCCATGTGATGTGAAGTTGATTTAATTTTATATTTTATATAAAAGGATATTTTTTATATGATAATAGTGATGGTGGTGGATACTGTTTATTGACACTATTTTGGTCTATTGGATCATAAAAAAAAGATTACTTGGATTGTTGTAAAATATTATTCATGTGCTCAAAAATCTTAGAAAGAAGCGTTTCTAGGTCACTATATAGTTTTGACACGATAGAAGGTTATGGAGGTTTTTATTGTAGCAAAGATTATGAAACTATGATCTAATGTGAGTGTATGCAAGGCACTCTAATAGAAATTGACTTTCATCCTCAACACTCATAGTCTCACAGAGATGACAAATCCTTTCCCCCTACAATGTTTTAGGAATGGTCCAGCGTCCTGTTTCACTATGAAGCTCATGAGAGTTCGTTCTTATCTTGGCAATATTAATTTTATTCTTTGAACTAGTTAAAACAAAGATGTATTTTTGATCTTCCAGATTAGGGCTAGCGACCTCCTTATAGTAACATAATTTTATCTTAACCTTTTATTTGTTCTTGGCCCACATTTTCTCTTTGAACTTAGAAGTGATAGAATTTTTAATGTTATTGATATTTTGTAAAGTGGTATTTTTGTCAATACCCCAATGGTTTAGCCAAGCCATTGCGTCTTTATTTGGCCTCTCTTGAGCAATAGTTGGTCTTGATTGGATTTTAAATCAATTTTAGGAAGCCCATGGTCTCCAGTGTTATTTATCTTGTACGTGTACATCAGGTATGTAGTCATAGCAATGCTCTCAATGGGGGGAAGACCCACTTCTAAACGGAGCTGGATAAGGTAAGGTGTATTACTTTTAATTTTGAACTTATACGTAATAGATTTGTTCAATCTTTCTCCAGGATTTTCTAAAGACAATGCAACCCCATACTTCAAACCTATACCAGATAATAATAAAAAGGAAAAAGTTTCAATTTTCATTCATTTATTATTATTATTTTATTTCACATCAAAAATTTGTTTATTTACAATTTTTTTTCCAAACTATATATATATAATACTTCTATTTTTATTAATAAATTTTATGAAATCATAAACCATATAAATTCAAATTATTTTAAATATAATACTAAACACTTTTTATGCTTTTAATTGATTACATAGAACCCATTTAATAAATAATAAAAACACCTTTCGGTGTTTATATTATTCATTTTAGAGAATATTGCAAGGACAAATATTTATTTACCATTTTGGATTTATATGGTGAAAGACCATTAAATAGCATCGCAAACCATTCCATAATTATTTCCAAATCGCATTTTGATTTTTACCAATTTGTATTTATATGGTGAACCAACATTAAATTTCGTTACAAATCATTTCATAATTACTTCAAATTTCTTTTTTCATTTCCATTAATTTATCATAATGAGACAAAAGGATGGAAACCCTACATTATACAAACACTTTCTAGATCATGATGAGGTATCAACGTAAATAACTATTAGAGATCATTATGGGGTATTATAGATCATCATAGGAAAATTTCCATTTTCATTTCCATTAATTCATCATAATGACACTAGGACGCAAACCTTTCATCATACAAAACACTTTCTAGTTCATGATGAGGTCTCGACCATCTTAGTATTATATAATGGGTCAACATTTATAGTAAATAAAAGTTAGAGATCATTATAGGGTATTATAGATCATTATAATTGTAAGTTTGAAATTAAAAGGTAATGGGATTATGGGAGTTGTACGGAGACAAATGTATTGAATTTTACAATGGTGTATAGATGTCATTGTCATTATCGCCATACCCAATTAGGCGTGGAAATTCAATTTTTTTTAGTCTGTCAATAAAAATTTAATGACGGTTCCAAGATTTTTGTGTTTATTATTTGATGGTTTAACTAATTTGACTAAATGTCAATTTATTTTTAATATTATATAAATGTGAATAAAATATTTTTTATATTATATATAAACATGAGTAAAATATTTATATAGAAATTTATTAATTAAGCAAATTATAAAATTTTAAAGGAGAAAATTTTAGAGATTCTCTTTAAAAAAATTTGAAGGCTTCGAGCGGAAGACTAATAATACAATTAAAAACACAAAATATAAATAAATACAATACACATACGCTGAAATAGAGAAGTCTAGCATTTATGTGTTCCTTGGATACCTGGAAATTAAGAGCAGCTTAGGAGCTAACCCAACACAATGGCCAATGATTGTTAGCTAAGTTTTAGTAGTTAATATAGGTATTCAAAATTTTGAGGAGTTATCTGAATTCATAAACGTCAAATAGAGGTTTCAAATATTTTTTTACCTGTCAATGTTGACGTGTTTATCAAAAACTTACATGTCAAATACTTGTAAAAATGAAAAAAAACATTATGTGAAACATCAAATTCCAGGTTTACATCCAATAAATGGATTTAAAAAAGTAAGAGACAAATGTATTATGGGATTTGTACTAAGACATTCAGATGTGAAAAGAAATATTATTGTTATGTATTAAATTTTAGAAAGACATATTAATGTCATCATCATTGTACACAATAAATAATAAATAGATTGAGGAAGGTTATGTAGTTAGAATCAATGTTGTTTATTATTTTGGTGGTTATTTGTGGGTTGTAGATATGTTTACATAATGCTAGTGTATATGCATGTGAAAGTGGGTTTAGTATGCAATATTTGGAACCATTCGATATTGTTATTAATTCTAAATGATTTAGAGACTTAGAGGTTAATTTTTGGAAATCCTCTTCAACCTTTTATGTTAGCATAAAGAAAGATATGGTTAAAGGCATTGTCCTTTAGGCCTTTCTATGGGATTTGCATTGTAATGTTAAGGATGTGTTTAATTGAGATTTTAGGATGGTTCACATATGACCATGTGTCTACACTCAAATAATTTGTAAGGGTTTTATTTTTCATTCATTATTATTATATTAGTTATATTTGGGATTTTTTAAAGTGTAAGATATGCCATACCATCTTTGGTTGTTATTTATAGCTCTAAGATGTCTCACTTGAATAATAATCTTATATTATGCATTTCACCATTCAACAATTTAGTGAATGGAGGTTTCTATTTAAACCATATTTAATCCACTCATTCAATTATTCTAGGCATGACTTTATTGAAATTGTTGTTTCTAAATACTTGTTAATTAACGCATACATTTGGTATTAGAATGGACACACCTTAGTTTGGCTCATTTAAGCAAGTCATCTTACATTTCACTAAAACATTTTGTTGTGATATATTGAAATTATGTAGGACTTTGTGGAGCTAGAATTAGGGCATGAAGTATCATACACTCTATACCAACAAGGCTATAACTAGTATAATGATAATGAATCACGATTACAAGCTTGACATGGTTATTTACCATCAATTTCAAATAAAGAGTGTGTTTAACATTTCATATAACATGGAAAAACATAGATATTAAGATGCATTTTACTTTTAATTAAAGCCATTTTTAAATCAGTTATGTTGATCATGCATTTTAACACATATTTTAATAAATTTGGAAAGTTTCTATTACAAGGACTTCATCAACGTTGAGCTTTTTTTTGTAAATCTTGAATATGTTCCATTAAATTTGGAAATAATAATCTACTGAACTATTTCCTCTATTATAATTATTTTTAATATTCCAAGTAAATATTCAATATGAAAGCATTTAAAACAAATATTGTCTTAGATAGAACTAGTTAAGTAGGCCATAAATTAAGATGAGTCATTGAAATCCCTAATTTTCCAAATCTTAGTAACAATGATACATTAAGATATAATATATTTATAATCCAATGAAGTTGCATACCTAATTGTGTGCAATACTACAAGTTCTATCTATATTAGAGCTTATCAAAGTAGCATGAAATTATTATTACCAAATACTATTTTATAGGCAATAGAAGATAGTATAAATGAAATGAAATCACTATAATATATCATAAGATGAAATAAACATTTTATTCACTAATGTCCTTGAGCATGTCAATGCCAATGAACAAGCTAATAAATCCATTAAAATGGAAGAGGGTGGTGCATAAGTGGGGGATGGTCCACTCGACCCTCCCATGATGTGTATAGTTCTTTATGTTGATGGCTCTTGAATTTATACTACCTCAGAATGCACACTTGATGAGATATAAATTTATACCACTAGTTCCCATACCTTAATACCTCCCTTATAACTCTTGACTTGGAGTTGTTGAAAGGATACCATCATGGGTGGTGTTGGTCCAAATTCCCCTCTCATGATGTGTATATATTTTGTAGTCATCACCTCTTGAATTAACACTACCTCAACATGCACAATCAATGGGATGGAAAGTTATATCATTAAAACTCATAACCAAGTTCCCCTCCAAGAAGGAACACCGTCTCTTGCTAGTTATTTACTCAAGGATTGAGTTAGAGTTGTTATAATTATTTCACATTTCCATCCCTTGAGTTGCATGGATCTTACTATATTTGTTTTTGTTTAGTGGTTAGTTTAAACATTAAGGTGGACCAATTGTAATACCATATCTAGGATTTTTTACCAAGCAAATTGGACAAGAAATATCTTTTAAGTTTGTCCTTTTGTTATTTTTCCTTCTTCATTCTTAGTTTTTATTCATGTATTCTTTGGTATTTAAAGATAAATCACTTTCTACCTTATCATTTGGTATCATAGAAGTAGGTCTAGGCTTACTCTCCCACCCTCCCACCTATATCTCCTCTTGTGTTTTTTCCTTTACTTTTAAGAAAAGATTCATCTACTACAATGAGGATCATTCTTGGTAAGATGGGTTAAACACTTTTTGTAGCTAACCTTTTATGTCATCTCTAGGCCCTTTTTTCAACACATTTTCAAGTGGTTCTTTTGTATTCACATCACCAATAGAATATGATTGTCCTCTTATATCTTTCCTTAACACACATGCATAGCCATAGATCTATAATAGAAA
Source organism: Pseudotsuga menziesii (assembly GCA_001517045.1). NCBI lineage: Eukaryota > Viridiplantae > Streptophyta > Pinopsida > Pinales > Pinaceae > Pseudotsuga > Pseudotsuga menziesii. The sequence goes on from LPNX010113962.1 coordinate 26,865, forward strand.
GTGATTTATCCAAACACCCACTCATTTTCCTTTTTAGGGTGGTATTCATCTAGTTTATTAGATAGCATGTAAGACCCAAAAACCGATATATTTTTCTATAGGATTCATCGACTAGGGTTTTTTATCATACCACTTGTTAGGCATGGTGATTAGCTTCCTAGCCCTACTTTTCCCATGGACAAATCACTATATATTCTCTTTTTACATATCATTAGATCATGTAGTGTATAATTCCTAAGCACGGTTTGAGCTTACCATTCATCTTGCATTGGATAACATTGTTAGACAACTATTGGCTACATTCATATGATTTCTTAAACACCAAATACCCTTTGTATGAATCCTTTAATATCAAAAGTGTCACTACTCTAGTGTGTGATAGGTATTTCTAGTTATTTTTCAACATGTGTTGATTAGTTTTTTATTTGCATATCCTCCATACTAGACCATCAATTATGGAGTAGGTTGGGCCTACCATTTCATTCCACATATCATAGTCTTAATTCCATCTTTGAATGGAGGAATGGGGTTATGTGGTAAGGTAGCATCCTTTACACCATTATATTGGTCAAACAAATTTGTGTTGAAATGATTCTCTATGAATGTTCAAGATATAATCATTTGGAGCAAGCATCCTTATAAGGTCAAATCTACAGAAGAATAAATTCTCTATTGGACCACAATATGTGAGGTAAGTGTTAAATTTCCATATGCTTAGCTAAGACATTAGTATTTCATTTCATTTTTATAACAAAAAGCATATAAACAGGATCACTGAAAGATAGACAAGCACAACCATACAAAAGGAACACAAAGATTTATCCTGGGAAAACCCTAAAGGGAAAAACCCAGCAAAATCTTCCTCAATATAGATGCCCCAAAAAGATAAAAGATAAAACCAGCAAGTAGTTCAAAGCCTAATCCTCCTCCTTCTCCGGCTACTTCTCTTCTCCACTAATGCGCTACACAAGTGAGAGTGTGTGTGTCAAATGAGGAGCACTACACCTCTATTTATATTCATTCGTTCACTTAAGTTAACTCATTTGACACATAGGCTCGAGTTACACATGTAGGCTCAAGTAACCACACTGGGGTGCTGATGACCCACCTTTACAATTAGAGGGGACTACCTCATGACTCTTATTAGTTCTTCCAATTAGGAGCATCGGGGTACAATGTAATACAAGTGGTTTTCCCGATAGGATCATCGGGGACCACAAAAATATACATATAGAATATTCTTCGAAGTTACAATATTTCAACACTCCCCCTTAACGAGAAGGGTATTCTACAGCAACATCAACAACAACAAGAGTAGAGATAGGGGACATCATCAACATCAGCAGGGTAACACATCTATAAATCATTGGAAGCTTTTCAACATCATGTAGTCTTCATATTCAATCTTCAGTATTCATCATCAGCAACATATTCAGCATTTTGATCTTTCAATTAGCAACAACATCTTCAGCATTTTGACCTTTCGCTCAGCAACATCTTCGGCACTTTGACTGTTCGACCAGCAACAACATCTTCAGCATTTTGACCTTTTGCTCAGCAATATCTTCAGCACTTTGACTTTTCGATCAGCAACAACATCTTCAGCATTTTGTCCTTTCGATCAGCAACATCTTCAACATTTTTGACTTTTCGATCAGCAGCAACATCTTCAATACTTTGACCTTTCGCTCAGCAATATCATCATCAATACTTTGCCCTTTCGATCAGCAGCAACATCATCATCATCATATTCTGATCTATCGATCATAATCATCATCACATTCTGAGATTTCGATCAGAAACATCATCATCATACTCTGATCTTTCAAACAGAAACATCATCATCATACTCTGATCTTTTGATCAGAAACATCATCATCATAGTGCGTCATCATCATCAGCAGCAACAACCTGCAATCCACAACTCAAAGACAGAAAGTCTTTGGATCATTTTTGGACTTAAATTCCAGGGATGATACAATCCCACCACATTCTCGACAACCGAAGTTACCGGATTGATTACGGGAGAATCAGTCCCTATCACTTTAGGACTAAGTCCAAGGACGATGCAATCCTTACCACATTGTTAGTTTTTCAACATTTAAGCTAGCATTATGTTAGGATATTTTCACTGAGAGAATAACAAGCACAGCAATAACATAAGCACATCACATGAGACAAGAGACACAAAGAGTTTTGATCGGGGAAACCATAAATGGAGAAAACTCCGCAACTTCCTCTAATATAGTATCACCACAAGATGTGAAACCCAAAACAGTAAGATGACCTCCCAACACAGCAATAGTCTTCTGTCTTCTGTCAAGCCAAAGTATTTCCTTCTCCAATAGTGCGCCACACTTGAGAGAGCAAGTGATGTAATTCACAAGTGACAAATAGAGAGACTCTCACTCTCTATTTATATTCATCTGTTCACTTGAATTACATTTTCACACGTAGGCTCGACCTAATATTACTTACCCGAGCCTACACCTTAATTAGTGTATAATAACTCAAGTGCCCCAAAACTGTGGGGACTTACCTAATGACTTGATATGACTTGATTACATTATTAATCCTCCCGATCGGAACATCGGGGCATGACCACATGACTCAAATACATAATAGAAACATCCCGGAATAAACATCGGGTTACAATACATAGAAGAATACATTCCGAAGTTACATATACATCAAAACTCCCTCTTAACTAGGAAGGTATTCTTTCGACACAATTTTTCAGCACTGGTCTTCTTCTCTGTATCAACTAGATCATCTTCGTCTTCGAGTCATCTTCATCTTTAAGTCATCTTCATCTTCAAGTCATCTGGATCTGGATCATCTCTAGTCATCATCATGTGTGTACTATCTCGTCATGGGAAGTTCTACAGAGCCAGCCCTTTTTCATGCTGGTTGTAGGCCTACCCTCATGTAGGTCTTCACCCAGCACTTACATCTGACCTGCTCGTCAGAAAGGCAAGCCCGGCACTCACATCTTATCATGTAGTAAACTACAATCACATCAGAAAGGCCCAGCACTCACATTCACCAGCGTGGTAGGCACATCAACTACCATCTGTGAAATGGCTCTGCACTTATATCTGACCTACTCGTCAGAAGGGCACAATCCCATCCAGGCTGGAACCACATCCGCCACAATGATGAAAGAACTCTGTTCTTTTCACCCAGGCTGGAACCACATCCGCCACAATGATGGCAGACTTTCAACCAAGCTGGAACCACATCTGCCACAATGAAGAAAGATTTCTGCACTTTCACCCAGGCTGGAACCACATCCGCCACAATGATGAAAGACTTTCAACCAGGCTGGAACCACATCCGCCACAATGAAGAAATATTTCTGCACTCACATCTGACCTGGTAGGAACTGAATCCTACAACCTCGTCAGAATGGCCCCCATTCCCTGACTGAGCTACCTGGTAACTGACCAGGCGCCTCCACTCTCCCGAAGAGTGGCAGTTTCCCTTACATCTGTCCTACTCGACAGAATGGCCAGCACTCACATCTGTCATGGGAGGAACTTAATCCTTTAGCCATGACCAGAATGGCTCAGCCGTTATATCTGACCTGCTCGTCAGAATGGCTCTCTCAGTCCCTAACTGAGTGTTCCTGGTAACTGACCAGGTGCCTCCATTCCCAAAATGGCAGTTAGCACTCATATCTGACATGGAAGGAACTGAATCCTCTCACCATGACAGAATGGCTCAGCCCTTACATCTGACCTGCTCTTCAGAATGGCTTTGGATCTCATCACTATCTCTTGGAAGGAACCTCGATCTGGAGAACACCAAGTCTCTCTCTGAAGTACTCAAACTTCAGCCTAGCCAATGGCTTCGT
>LPNX010113963.1:19934-29971 GCA_001517045.1 Pseudotsuga menziesii
TTGAATAATTTACCAAAAAGAATGAGGGCCTTCATTTTTAATGGACGATACAATGGTGTTATCGTAATATACATGTAGATATAGAGTCACACTAGTTGGATTGAATATCATTGGTAGGAGTGAAAGGGATCAATGTAACATTAAATGAGATTTTAGGTTTAATCAAGGAGTAGATTGGTGGAAGATTGAAGACACTTAGTCAAACCTTGAGAAGTTATTAGCTAATACATAATGGAATAATTGGAAATATACTAATGACTAGTTTTGAATGTTTCTTCCTATGTTCGGGCACATGTATATAAATATGAAGGCCTCGATATGTTAATAGGTTGGATAATGAAGGAATAGAGATCGGATGTCGTACATGTTACACATTGGCTTTATAATTGTTATGTAATGTTGTTGTACTGTAGTTAATGATCAGAACTGTAGCATGACATATTGGAATGTAAAGAAAATTAATGGAATGAGGCCCCTCTTTCATATTCTAATTTTTTTTCCTAACATATGATGAATTTATGGTTTATTTTTGTTACTTATCTATTATGTATAATTTATGGTTCTTCAATTTCACAAGCTATTCTGCCTTTAGGTCTAAATGACAGATGACTCAAGAGATAATGGTTACTAGTTAAATTTTGATTTTGATGTTGTTGTATGAGGATTAAAGACCTATAGTATTGATTATTTCCNACCTTTAGGTCTAAATGACAGATGACTCAAGAGATAATGGTTACTAGTTAAATTTTGATTTTGATGTTGTTGTATGAGGATTAAAGACCTATAGTATTGATTATTTCCTCAGAATGATTCCTAGGATTGAAGTTGGTTGTGTTGGTCATATTGATTATATCCCTATACAATCGTTTATGTCTTGGAATAGTGATTAGGTCGTCAACAAGAACAAAAATTCTAGTGCCAAAACTAAAATGGACTCCNTTGGACATATTGATTATATCCCTATACAATCGTTTATGTCTTGGAATAGTGATTAGGTCGTCAACAAGAACAAAAATTCTAGTGCCAAAACTAAAATGGACTCCTTGTTGGACACCAATGTATACTTTTCTCTCAAATTGATATAGCAAGTTATCTCTATCCAAAAATTGCATATCGTAATTATGAATATGCCTTAAAATAATAAACAAACAACAAACAACAAAACCCTCAAACCAACAAAAATTAACAGCAAAACCAAATAAGAAATTAGAAACAATATTAGAAATGCAAAATAATAGAAATAAACAAAACAATGAAGAGGGAAAAATGGTTTCTTGCTATAATACTCTTCATGATGCACGAGCATATTGCTCTCATCAAAATCTTCAAAGTTAATCAAACCTTAGGGTATTGATATCGCCCAAGAGAATGGGTTCATTGTAAAAGACATTGTAAAGGTTAGAATTTGACAAGAATTCTAAGCTTTGAACAATACATGAATATGTAAGCCTATTAAAGAAGGTCTTCTTGAACAATTGATTGAGAAGGCTATTAAAGAAGGTGATGATGGTGTTGATGCATGAGGAATCCTTGATAATTTTTGTTATTGAGTATGGTTGTCGAATAAATTGGGTTCTTATGCATTGTTTCCAAATGTGAGATCAAATCGGATGTGGAATGGTAGGTTGGGGTTCTGAAATGAACTCTATAGAAATAGAAATCACCATGGTATACTGATTAGTTGAATATTTGGGAAAGCATGTTGAAATAGTGTTGAATTTGTATTGCTCCATTGTTGGAACAAGCATTTTAAGTGTCGATTTACCACAATGTTGTTTTTAGGGTCATGAGAAGTTTGAAGACAACATTGAAGGGTGTGCAGAAAAGATTTAATCAAAGAAAAATAGATATATGTTTATGGAAGCATTGAGTCAATATTTTGGGTTTTGGATTGGGTTAGGGAAAATGCATGAAATCAATTAAAAATTCAAAAATAAAACTAAGGGGGTTTCCTAAGACAATGTATGCCAAAGATTATATTATTAAAATCAAAGTAATATTGACCAAGTCCAAAATGTCATTGAGTTAGTAAAAAAAGTTAAAAGCCTAGGAAATGAGTGAAAAACTTTGAAATTAATTAAAAATTAAAAAATGTAACAATGAGGTTGTTGACAACTTGAACTTTTAAATATCCCTTGAGAATTCAAAAACCAATGAAATTTAGGAGGTGCGACAGAAGGAAGTAAAGGAAAATGTTCAAAAGATTTAGGAGGTCAAGGCACTTTGTGCCGAAGTATATGCACAAGTTTCTCTTTCGTGGGAATCCTTGATGGATGATGCATAGTTGGATAAACTTACTAATTAGCTTCATACCGAAGAAGCGAATCTTAATGGATTAAGGAATGAACTNGTGCTGAAGTATATGCACATGTTTCTCTTTCGTGGGAATCCTTGATGGATGATGCATAGTTGGATAAACTTACTAATTAGCTTCATACCGAAGAAGCGAATCTTAATGGATTAAGGAATGAACTGAATAAATTGTCATCGGTTGAGAAGATGAACAAGGATACTGACTTCAAAACATTATGGAACTAGGTTGCTAAACTGTGGACACAACAACAAAGACGAATAGAATGTGTCGTAGAATTCTAGGTTGAAGCAGAGAAATTTACAAGAATCGTCCACTGGGTCCATGAGCAGGTGCACCAGGTGATGGGAGCGACAAGAGTTGAAACTTTGGAACATATTAGTTCCGAACTTATTGAACAAATGTAAAAGGAAAAAGAATATGTATAGAGATAAGTAGAAGAGGTAATGAAGATATATCAAGAGTTTCAAAGTAAACTCAATGCAACAGAAGATTCTGGATAAAGTGGCTCAGGAGGAGCCACAAGTGATTGTTAGGGACATGTTTTCCCTAGGAAAATATGTACCAATTTTAGTCGAAAAAGTGAAGAATCTGGTCGCAAGGACATTAAGGCCGCGACAGAAAAGGGGAAGAGTAATTCGAATTCGAGAAGTCGACATGTTTTGAGAAAAAAATAAATGTAAGAGTGAGTTAAGTTAAAGACTATTGGTCTATCTATGGGAATGGACATGAATGTAATATAGGTCATTAGTGCCTTTTTAAAATGTAATGGGATTTGGCGTAGTTAGAAAAACCATTCGAATGTCAATTGAGAACTAGTTGATGGTCAAAACAAGAATTGTAAGAAGTATATAAGGTTGACCCAAGCTTTGTGAAAAAGGAGATCAAGTGAGTTCAGCTCATTTTGAGCAATTCAGAAAAAATAAATACCCATAGAGAATCAATGACATGATTGGAAAATATGTATGATATTGACAGAGATGTAAACAAAGAGAGGAAGAAAAAATGAGAGCATGAGAGAGACAGAGAAGCTCATCTGATGTAAAGGAGATTCTGAGAGAATTATGCAAGTTGTGTGTGCATACCAAAGCATTCCAATATTACTCATGCCAGATGAAGAGCGCTTTGTGTTTTTTCCCGTATGGGCTTCCGTGTTAAATATCTATGTCATTGATTTATGTCTAACTTGTGTTCAATTATTTATGAGTTTGTCACACTTACATTGATATCATGTTGTGGAATGACAATAATAATCATTGGGAATGTGCTTTAATCTATCTATTTTATATGTTGTGAATGTGTTGATGGGTTGGTCTACTTTCTTGATGTGTGTGTGTCTCCAGTAATTTATCACTTTGTTTCAGTCGAGCTATTTCTTAATGTTTTCATAAAGAGATCCCCTTCCATAACTGCATAAATCTGGTTTTGGCAATCCCATTAAGATATCTCGGGTGAGACTACACCTTTGCAGGTGTTGCCGATTGGGTTACGCTCTGTTGGTATGATATCTTGAGATTTGTTAGATAAAGAGGGAAATCGAAACCTAGGTCAATGGAAAAGATTCCAACAATCTTTAAGAGGCACTTTTCTCAAATCTATACCATTTTTGTTGTTGCTTCCTTCATGTTGCTACTCCAAGTGGCATTTGTGGCTTCCTTTTGTTGCTACAACCAAACCTCTAATGTGATATCCCTTCATTGGTATAATTGTTGTGCTTTATCCAAACCTACTACCCCTTCTGCAATTCAACCAATTCTCCCATGTTTCTGTACACTAGTACCTCCAAAGTCTTGAACTAGTTGGGTAGTTAATCAAACTGTTGCATCTAATCGATGAGAAATGCATTTCCTCATGTAAAACAAGTCAATTCCTTCCACACTTCAATATATTAGTACAAATTTGTGAACCAAAGAAAGGTCACTAACATTTTCCTATTATTGTCAAACTTCCTTTTGCACTCCAACAATTTTGTCTAAGGAGCCAACTTCTTGGTCCTTTCACTCCTTTCTACATCCTTTTAGTTGAATTATCTAAGGTACCTTTCACTAGAAACCCATAGCCTCATTTCCTTACCTAAAGGTAGTGATCCATCATGCTCTTCATCAACCTTGGTAAAATGGCAAGTGGATTTGAAGGCCATTATCCCCAATGATGATGACAGTCTTCTTGACTATCTTGGGCATGCTGCCCAAGTTCTTCTATGAATCATGGTTTATACTTGTTTCCAACACTTCTAGTGGCACTTGGTGATCTTCACATATACCCACTTATAATATTTTGTGTACACCCAATATTCCCTCCAACAATTCCATGATCCTTTTTCTTGTAAATTATCTATTTGTGACCAAAGGTTCCTCAAAACTCATCCTTCACTTGTCTCCTCTTGGATCATTGCTTCGCTAATTTACTCACCCCTTTAGAAGGTGGTAAATTCATTCTAGGGACATATTCTAGGTGTTGTGATCCAATCGATACATTTTTCTCATATTGTCATCCTTTGCAATGTTGCAGTGTACCCAAGGTGGGATATGACTCACTAGTCTGACCTTTAACCACTTCATCATTTTGCAAGTGAGAATCTTCTTGAATGAATGAATTTGTTCTTAAGTACCTCAATATTTCCTCCATATCCATGGGTCTGCAACCCACTTTTTCCAATTATTTGGGGGTCAATTGAGCATTGGTTATTCTAATGACCAAATTGAAAAAGTATACAATGTATGTGGCATCATCTTCTAGGAAGTCTTTAACTCCTGTCTTGTCTCAAGCTAACGTTGTAGTTTCCAAAGATCCATCTATCACCTCAGTTGCCTTCATAGTTTCGAATGAATCCTCTCGCAACTTGACATCCAACTAAGCGACTGCCTCACTAACTGCTCATCCTCAAGACTTCAATCACTTTCTAGTTCAAGTAAGCCCTCCATTTGAACTCCTTTTCTTTTTTACTGATACTGGTATCACAAGTCNAAGTGACTGCCTCACTAACTGCTCATCCTCAAGACTTCAATCACTTTCTAGTTCAAGTAAGCCCTCCATTTGAACTCCTTTTCTTTTTTACTGATACTGGTATCACAAGTCACTTAGGGAGTGCCTTTGTTCCTAATTTTTGTTTCTTCTATTGGTATAAGCATTTCCTTCTCGCCAACATTTTTCTCTTGGTCAACAAAAGAACTTAATTATTTGTTCCACTTCAAAACTAACTCTGCTTGAGTTTCCAAGAATACCAACCTATTCTCTAAGTGAAATATGTCGTCTTTTGCACCCAAGGTTTTATTTCATGATCCATTACTTTCTCTTGGTGTGCTACAATGTAAGATGTGTCTAGGGATTCCTTTGTTGGCTCACCTACCTTCATGAATGGCATCCTAGGTATCCACCCCATCTTCCACCTTGTCTTCGTAGGCATTCTCCAAGTCTTGGCATTGTCCAAGAACACCAAAATTTTCTTGTAAGGCATTGATACTGCTTTGCAAAGCTTGAGGAAGTATTTCCCCAAGAAAATTGTATATTATCTAACAAAGAAATTATCAATTATAATATTCCAAACCAATGCCCCACCTTCATTGGTATTACACAAAACACTTCATTCGTCGACTTCATTGTTGAGTTCACCACCTTAAACAAGGACTTGTTTCTCTCAAACTTATTGTGAAGTGTCGTCGTTGTTATTTCACTCACAAAAAAGTGGGTAATGTTGGTGTCAACCAATGCTGCAACCTTCAACCCACTAATCCTAAAGTACATGTTGATCCTCATCTTGTGAACCAGGTTCTTTACATTTCATTAACTTTCCCAAACTTGTTGTTAAGGCTTCAACTGGTTCCAATTATTCCTTTCAAGGTTGCTACTGATCTTGGTCTCCTCCCATAGTTTTTGGATTTACTATCATAGTTGGTCACCCTTGGTATTCTTCCAAGTGCACTTCCAAATTTTTCTTCAATGGAAAATCAATTGCAAAGTGATTAATTTCCATCACAAAGGAAAAACAAACTTTAATCTTACATATTTTCACAGACGGTTTTAGTTGCAATGTTTTCTTCTTCTAGGTGTTGTTAACTTGATTGAGCAACCCTAATCTAGGGATCTCCCAAGCTATCACTTGGTCTACCATCGATCTCAAATTTTGAACAAAAGGTTTCCTCTCGAAGCTTGTCTACTCCAACATTTTCTCCTATGACTGAAACATTTCATGGAGCTCATAGACCCATTGTTCCAATCCCATGATCACAATTTCCATATTGGATTCCCATGACTTTTCCTTTCCTTCCTCTTCATATTGCACCCCATAATGGGTTTCATCCACTTGGCTGATCAAGCAATTCTTCCAAGTCCCAATGACTTAGACCATTTTCACTTCAANCCCATGACTCTTCCTTTCCTTCCTCTTCATATTGCACCCCATAATGGGTTTCATCCACTTGGCTGATCAAGCAATTCTTCCAAGTCCCAATGACTTAGACCATTTTCACTTCAAGTTTTCTAGATTCATTCACTTTAGTATGTAACTCAAATAAAATTGATTGAAACAATCAGGAGGAACTCACCATATTGTTTTGTCGATCAACTTAGGTTTTATGAGCTTCCTATTGTGTCCATTATGTTTTCCCAAGGTATATGTCGTGACTTTCTACACACCTTCACATCTTTCTATCAACCTGCACAAAAACTATGCATTTCCTCCAATTTCATCTAGAAAAGAGAAGAGTGTCCAAGAGTTAATTGGAATTATTATAGTCAAGTTCTACGGTTGGTTTTTTTTGTTACACCAAGCTATAGATAGACTAGTTGTCCGCCTACTACACCAATCTATTCATCCAACTTTGTTGCACATTTCCTTCATAATGTGGTCAAGAGTGTCATTTTATCAACTTTGATACCACCTATAACAATCCTAGAATTCAAACCTGAATCCAAAGGTTTCATTTCCTCTTCTAACCATGTAACACTACTTAGATTCAAAATAATTGACATGGTCACCCTAGTGCAAAGGTTTCCATACTATGCCTTCAGTGTTTTACTTAGGTATTTCTTAGCTATCCATTTCTTAGCCATATCCTTTCATAGAACAGAAAAACCACAATAGTAAACAAAGAGCACAACAAGTAGAAAGAATGTCCAAATTGGGTCACTTGCTCAAGTTTTGTTATTATAGGTGAAAATAGTTACAATAAGGAGTGTGCCCAAAACAATAACAACTCCCTTTTGGAGTGCACCCAAATAACTAACACCTCTTTTACAAGGTTAGAATAGAATTTATTGAACTGAAATTCACTTTCCTAACTCGTCGTCTTCCTTTCCCTTATCACAATCATAGGTCCACCTACGATGACACCTATTCACCTTCATTGGGCCACAGTCAGCTTTCTGAAATGCTCTTTCTCTTCATTTTAACTCACATGTTTTTGCTTCACCAAACTTTCTACTCTTCTTCCCATTGTATCTTTTCCTCAATGCATCAATATAAATATATATATATAGTGTTATATATATATATATATATATATATATATGGATATGGGTGTGTGCCTAAGGAACACCCCTTTTTGCGCACCTTTCCTTGCACACAATCAGTCAATCCTTGGCTAACTTGGGTTTGGTCACTCCACTAAGGGGTGCGCTCATTGGTATCTTCTTCCTAGTGCTTCTCACCCACACTTGAACTTGGGATATTCGTCAAAGTGCACCATGGGTATCTTTATACTTTCACTTGGACGCTCCACCGAGGAGTGTACATGTTGGTTGTTGTGTGCTTGCACTTGGGTGCTCCATCGAGGAGTGTTCCCATTGGTCGCTTCTCTTGTTTGGGAATCTCACCCTCCATACCTATCATGTAATCGCTTTCTATGTGTGTTCTCCTTGGTGTAGGAACCTAGCGCTCCTCCAAGGCAAGGGTGTTCACTTTCCTTGGTCGCGTCTACCCAACCACACTTTAACTCTCCTTGTCATTAGTGTGTCTAATGTCCATGCCATCATTTTCACTTTTGTCTGCCATGCCATTGCAAGTGCTTAGACAATGTGGTCGCCCTTTGGTTTGGTTTCTTGGCTAAATCTTCTTGGAGAATTTTCTTCCATTAAAAATGATTGCTTAAGTGGATATGATGAAGGTCTGATGTCTACTCCTCACCAACAGTGTTGCACCACGGTTTTAGCCAAGTGGAAATTTCGATACCCAAAACTAATGGAGTGTTATTGTTAGCACCCATATATATATAGAGAGAGAGAGAGAGTCTGATTTTAAGGTTTTGGTAGCAATTATACATATTGTTAAGGTATCAATGTAAAACAAATCATGATTCAAACCTAAGAAAAAATAGGGGATGATTTTGATAACAAGTCTGATTTTAAGGTTTTGGTAGCAATTATACATATTGTTAAGGTATCAATGTAAAACAAATCATGATTCAAACCTAAGAAAAAATAGGGGATGATTTTGATAACACCGCCCTTTGATTTGAGTGTTGATTTCAAGGTTTTAGTTGCAATGGTACATGTTATTAAGTTCATAATTTAAAATTTGTGGTATATTAACCCCCAAAAAATATGATTCTTGGAGCACCATTTTTTTATTCAAGGATTGATTTTAATATTGTTGTTGCAAACATATCAATTAATGTGGCCATGATTTCAAATGAAATGTAATGTCAACGCCAATAAAATAAAGGGGGGATTATGGGAGCGTTACTTTTTTATTTTGGGGGTTGATTTTAAAGTTTTCATTGCAATAATACCAATTCCAAAGGTGAGGTTTAAAACAAGTTGTAGTTTTAAATTTCTGAAAGAAAGAAAGTGTCTCTGGGAGCACCACATTCGATTTAGGGGTTGCTTTTAATGTATTTGATGTAACAATAGTCACGTTTTCAAGGTCATGATTTCAAACAAGTTGCAATTTTAACCTAAGTATAATATGCACAAAAAAATGTTTCCCATCTTAGATTGTTTCAATACTTGTGTTGATGTTGATGTGAAAATATAGAAACACAATATTTACCATGTTCTACATGCCTTGTTTTTTCAAATTACGTGTAGACATGTCTTGTAGAATAATTGTGTGGCACTCCTTACAACTGGTATCTGAGTAGAGGAAGCAGCGAGCAATGAAAGTCGTTTGAAAGTTAGTGCCAGTGAAAGAGGGAGTGAAGAAGCCCCACAAGTTCAAACCCTTCATTGTTTCTCTTTATGAGATCCAAAAGTGCTAGAAGNGAGGAAGTAGCGAGCAATGAAAGTCGTTTGAAAGTTAGTGCCAGTGAAAGAGGGAGTGAAGAAGCCCCACAAGTTCAAACCCTTCATTGTTTCTCTTTATGAGATCCAAAAGTGCTAGAAGAACGCCGTGTGAGAGGGGAGGGGTGAATCGGTATTGTATACTTAAATATCATATTTCCAAATATTGTCAGATTCAAAAATAGAAGTGTGAAAAAATACAAAAGACACAAGATCTTATAAATAATTTCAAATGATCAATTGATTAAATATTACATAGGTATAGATGCTCCAACATCTCACAAGGATACAACCCCTGTACTTTTCCAGCTGCAACTGGAAGGGTGTAATGACACTCTTGGGACATGCTACTACCTGTCAAGGACTAAAGGAATGCCCCTGCACCTCCCTACCTCCCTTAAGATTTTGTTTTTGTTGGTTGCAAATGATTCCAACCTGTCACTATCAAACTTTCTCAACCACTCCTCGGACTATTACAAATCATCCTTAACTCTAGGATTGTAAGCTC
>LPNX010113977.1:0-16760 GCA_001517045.1 Pseudotsuga menziesii
TCAGAAAGAATAGACTATGACATGACATACTCTATTGACTAGTATATATCAAGCATAGAACCACCTATACATAATGAAGAAGGAAGATAATACTCCACTTCAGGGGGAGTGACTACAGAAGATATCTGAGTTCGACACGGTACGACATGATTGACATCTTCTTGATGGATCGAGACTTTACCAAGAGTAAAGTGGGTTCCAACCTTCAAAGTTCAATGCAGAAGACTAGGATATGTTGATGACCTGACAAGATGAACTCATGGAAGATGTTATGATGAAAGAATACTAGAATGATGTATGGGATATAGTTCCCAAACCAGAAGGAAAGAGTATTGTATCCTCCAAATGGATATACAAAATAGAGCATGCAGCTGACAAAAGTATCGGGAAGTATAAAGCAAGATTTGTGGCCAGTGGTTTCTTTCAGAAAAAGGGAATTAATTCTGAAGAGACACTTACTCTAGGAAGTAAGGTACACTTCCTTCAGAACTATCATGGTAGTTTCTTCCATGGTGAAGTAAAGACAAGCGTTCCTTAATGGTATGATTGAGAAAGAGTTTTTCATCGAATAGTCAAGAGAATTTGAATTTGAAGCCAGATGGAATCACATATGCAAGTTGAAGAAGTCCATATATGGCCTGAACCAAGATCCCAGAGCTTGGTATGGAAGAATAGATAGGTTCTTGTCGAGCATGGGATTTACCAAGAATAAAGCTGATCCTAACCTTTATCTCAAGGTTGTAGAAGATGAACTTTTCATCCTGTTATTATATGTGGATGACTTATCCTTGATAGGAAATGAGAAACAGATCATGAAAAGAAAGAAGAAAATAGCAGAAGAATTTGAGATGAAAGACCTTGGGTTAATGCATTATTTCCTAGGTCTGGAAGTATGGAAATATTCAAAATAAATCTTTCTCAACCAGGGAAAGTATGCGGTAGAGATATTGAAGAGATTCAATATGTTGGAATGAAAATTCATGGCCACACACATGGACTCCAACCTGAAGCTGTTAGCTGATGACTCATCAGAGTTAGTGGATATGACTCATTACAGACAGATCATTGGGTCATTGATGTACTTAACAAATACCAGACCAGACATTTGTTTTGCTGTGAACACCTTAAGTCAATATCTTGTTCAACCAAGACGGGTTCACCTAGTAACTGCAAAGCATGTGATGAGATATCTGAAAGGGACTATAGACTTTGGTTTATATTACGATGGTATCCATGGGTATAGATTGTATGGCTACATAGATGCAGATTGGGCCGGAAGTATCTCAGACAGGAAAAGCACATTAGGTAGATTCTTTTGTTTGGGGTCTGCTATGAGTTCATGGTTTAGTAGGAAATAGTCCATTGTTTCTCGTAGCATGGCTAAAGCAGAATACATAGCAGATTGCTCTACTAAGTTGTGAATCCATATGGCTTCGGAAGCTGATATCAGGTCTCTTTGAACTGAAGATGGATACTACATTGATTCTATGTGATAACGAGAGTTGTGATAACAGAGAACCCTGTGTTCCGTCGTAACACATAGAAATCTGGTATTTCTACATTCAAGATAAATATGCATATGATGATGTTTCAGTATTAACATTCTATATATGCAGATGATGGTGACCTGATGATGCTTTCAGATATAGATGGTGATAGTTCAGTATTCACATACTAAAGATGTAGATGAAGATGTTTTAGATGATGATGCGCTGACAAAGCCTCTGTCTCAGGTAAAGTTCGAACACTTTTGAGACAAGCTTGGTGTGGCTCAGAAAGACCTTCCTCGAAAGGGGGAGTAGTGATGTTGTAGTGGGATTGTATCATCCCTGGAAACTTGCCCTAAAGTGACCTAGAGACCTTGGTCTTTGAGAATGAAGAGGAATTGTATCATCCTGGGACATATGTCCAGAAGTGATCCGGTGACTTCAGTCATCGAGAATGTGGTGGGATTGGTGGGATTGTATCATCCCTAGGCACTTTCCCAAAAGTGACCCGGAGACCTCGGTCTTCGAGAATGAAGAGGGATTGTATCATCTCGAGACATTTGTCCAAAAGTGATCCGGTGGCCTCGGTCCCCGTGAATGTGGTGGGATTGCATCATCCTTGAAATTCGGTTTAAAATGTATCTGGAGGTCTCGGCCCCCGTGAATGTGGTGGGATTGCATCATCCTTAAACTTCGGTTCAAAATGTATCCAGAGGTCTCGGCCCCCATGAAAGTGGTAGGATTGCATCATCCCTGAACTTCAGTTCAAAATGTATCCAGAGGTCTCGACCCCCATGAAAGTGGTGGATTGCATCATCCCTGAGACTCGGTTCAAAATGTATCCAGAGGTCTCGGCCCCCGTGAAAGTGGTGGATTGCATCATCCCTGAACCTCGGTTCAAAATGTATCCAGAGGTCTCGGCCCCCATGCAAGTGGTGGATTGCTTCATCCCTGAACCTCGTTTCAAAATGTATCCAGAGATCTCGATCCCTGTGAATGTGGTAGGATTGTATCATCCTTGAACTTCGGTTCAGAACGGATATGGTGACTTCAGTACTCGAGAACATGTGTTGATCCTGTAATTCCTAGAGGAAGGATTGTCTAAGTTCCACATCTGTGTTGATCCCGTAATTCTGAAAGGAAGGATCTTTAGTAACTCCATAAAGACCTAAATCCTGTAATTTCGAAAGGAAGGATCATTGAATTGATCCTATAATTTCGAAAGGAAGGATCGTTAGTAACTCTGTAAAGACCTAAATCCCGTAATTCCAAAAGGAAGGATCATTGAATTGATCCTGTAATTCCAATAGGAAGGATTGTCTGAGTTCCATAGATGTGTTGATCCCGTAATTCCAATAGGAAGGATTGTCTGAGTTCCACAAATGTGTTGATCCCGTAATTCCGAAAGGAAGGATCGTTAGTAACTTTGTAAAGACCTAAATCTCGTAATTCTGAAATAAAGGATCGTTAGTAACTCTGTAAAGACCTAAATCCCGTAATTCCGAAAGGAAGGATCATTGGTAACTCCGTAAAGACCTAAATCCCATAATTCCAAAAGGAAGGATCATGTTGATGTTTTGATGATGTTGATGTTTTTATGATGATGATGATGTTTCTGATCAAAAGATCAGATGTTGCTAATGATGATGATGTTCTCTAATCGAAAGATCAGAAGTTGTTGATGATGATGATGTTCTCTGATTGAAAGATTAGAATATGATGATGATGTTGTTGCTGACGATGATGATGTTCTCTGATCGAAAGATCAGAATATGATGATGATGATGATGTTTTCTGATCAGAAGATCAGAAGTTGCTTATGATTATGATGTTGCTGCTGCTGATGATGTTTTCTAATCGAGAGATCAGAATGCGATGATGATGACGATGTTTCTGATTGAAAGATCAGAATATGATGATGATGAGATATTGATGATGATGATGATGCCATATTATCAAAGTATGATGATGATGACATACTGATCGAAATATCATAATATGATCATGAGTTGATGTTAGAGTATGATGATGTTCGGTTGATGATGGTTCTGCTCAAAATATCAAAGGCTAATGATAATGATGAGTCTGATTTAAAGATCAGAGTATGATGATGATGTTTTTGCTGATCAAAAGGCCAAAGTGCTGAAGAATATGTTTCTAATCTAAAGGTCAAAGTGTTGAAGATGATGTTGCTAATCGAAAGGTCAAAGTGTTGAAGATGATGTTGCTAATTGAGTGGTCAAAGTACTGATGATGCTGAAGACTAAATATTGAATATGAAGGCTACATGATGTTGAAAAGCTTCCAATTATTTATAGATGTATCACCCTGATGATGTTGATGATGTCCTCTATCTCTCTCCTATTATTGTTGTTGTTGATGTTGTTATAGAATACCCTTCTCGTTAAGGGGGAGTGTTGAAATATTGTAACTTAGAAGAATATTCTATATGTATTTCTTTGTGGTCCCCAATGGTCCTACCGGGAGAACCACTTGTATTACTTTGTACCCCGATGCTCCTAATCAGAAGAACTAATAAGAGTCATAAGGCAGTCCCCTCTAATTGTAAAGGTGGGTCATTAGCACCCCAGTGTGGTTACTTGACCCTACATGTGTAACTCGAGCCTACATGATTACCTCGAGCCTACATTAGAGATGAGTTAAATTAAGTGAACGGATGAATATAAATAGAGGTGTAGTGCTCCTCATTTATGACACACACTCTCACTTGTGTAGCGCATTAGTGGAGAAGAGAAGTAGCTGGAGAAGGAGGAGGATCAGGCTTTGATCTCCTTGCTGGTTTTATATTTTATCTTTTATCTTTTTGGGGCATCTATATTGAGGAAGCTTTTGCTGGGTTTTTCCCTTTAGGGTTTTCCTAGGATAAATATTTGTGTTCCTTTTGTATGGTTGTGGTTGTCTATCTTTCAGTGATCCTGTTTATATGCTTTTGTTATGAAAATGAAATGAAGTATTGATGTCTTAGCTAAGCATATGAAACTTTAACAGATACATGAGGGATGAGATGATATTTAATAGAATCTACAATTATTCTCTTGGATCTAGAATTAGACTCATCTCCCTTTGTCTCCTATACCTTTCTTACTGAAATACTGATCCAAGTCAATTTCTCGAAGGATCACGGAGTTCCTACACTTCATCCGATTTATATATTTTTCTTCAAATAGCTTGGCTAAGGAATCAAACATATCCTTAGGTGTCTTAAGGGAATACACTTGTGGTATAATTGAATCAACAATGATCTTCTTAGCCTTGACCAAATTCTTCTTGTGTAAGACTTTTAGCCTCGTCTCCCTCTGGAATTGTAACCTCTCCACTTATGTAGGTGTCGAATTCATTTTCTTCGAGAACCAGTGAAATCATATACTTCCATACTTGGAATTTTTCAGCTTCAACAATATTTCCATCAAGATGGTGTGATTCATCATCTTGAAATGGGAACCTCAAATGTAAATAGCAAAAGATTAGATCTTACCGATTTGAGGTGTCCGTCCTCGTTCCTGATCTGGCTGATCTAGGGTTTGTCAGAGAAACCCTAATTTTTAAAACTTGGAATCTTTCAAATATGATTAGATAAAAATATATACCTATTCAAGGTGAGCTATCCAATGTACTCCTTTTCTGAAAACAGTGGAGGGAAGTTCACGGAACAGGAAGCCCTAGTTTTCTAATTTCTTTTGCAGCAATTCTTGAAATTGTTTCTGTAGTATCTTTGAAAGTACTACTACTCTATGTCTGAAATTTCGTACTAAGGTATCATTCTTTGTCCATTTTCCAACACCATAGGTTTGAGAAGAATTGGTTTCACCAATTGGGACTTATGCTCATTTTCCCAAGGTGACTTGTTTCAGGACTCTTCAGAAGAGCGAAGTTGTATGGACTTCCATGTGTGATTGGTGTATCATCTGGGTATGAAATGTTTTACCACAAAATTTAGAGTCCATTACATTTTTGGAACATCTTGCAAAAATTAATTTGGACCTTCCTATCCCACGATATAGCAATTCTCCCTAGGTGTCTTGTTTAGGGATCAATCCTAGAAGAGGACGAAACTATGATTTGGAGGAATCATATCTCTCAGAATACAATGATTTTGAGGATGAAATTTTTACACAAGTTACATCAGTATTCTATATTCAGGATGTGAAAATTTTGGCCCCTGAGACTTCTTTAATCCCAATATATAGAGAATGTACCAAAACTACCAGTTTTAGTATTTTAGGGTTTTTCATGCCCGGGGTCAAATTAGGGTTTGACTTTTATAGAGATTCACCCAACCAAAAATATAAAACTTGGTCTCTAAAATTTGATTTTGATGAGGAGATAAATCCTATGCTGGGCTCACTAAAAAATTCTTCTTTTGTAAAAATCCCTAATTTCCCGCAGCAAAAAATAAAAATTCCGGAAATCAAATTATGCTTCGATAGAAAGATGCACCCTTCAATGGAGAGTTATCCTAGCATCCTTTTGCTGATGGATTGTGGAGAGAGACCCAAAAATTAAGAAGCCCTAGCTTCTGTAGCTTGATAATGTCTTTTTCTCAGGTTATCTCTAATACCATGTTATATTTTTATCTTTTAAGAAATATGATCTTAGGATCTTATCTGAGAGAATAACATGCACAAAAATAATCATAAGAGACAAGAGACACAAAGAATTTTCCTCGAGGAAACCATAAAGCAAAAACCCCACAAATTCCTCAGAGATAGAATGAGCGCCAATGGTAGTAGTAAAACCCGAAAACATAAAGATGATCTCTGACAGCTAATCTCTCTCACTTGTGCCAGCACTTCCTCTCTCACTCATGCACCCCAATTGAGTGAGTGTGTGAGATCCTCACTTCTATTCACTTTATTTCCACTCCAACAAATCAGCCTCATTTAACAATTACTTACCAGGGCCAAATTCTCTAGGAGATTCTAATAACCCTAGTGCCCCACAACTGTGGGGACTTTGCCCTTGGATCAACAAGGAGGGTTACCCTCAACTCAATTATGGGGACTACTACCTCAAATTACAATGGAGGATTAACCTCATTGACTTTGCATGACTTTATTATATTAATGACTCTCCCAATAGGAACATTGGGGGTACAATGAAATACAAATGATTCTCCCAATAGGAACATCAGGGTACAATATAAGTGAATACATTCCAAAGTTACAAATACATCAACATGGATCAGTTATTCAATACTTTTTCAACCGTTAAACCATATGAAATTACAACAAAAAGTTGCAATCTCTGGGAATCCAGCCATGTTAGAATGAAGTTTTTTCCACTTTATAGAAATTTAATTCCTTGAAAAATGTGCATTAGACTTTAGGATGCTCATGTATACTACCCAGAATAAGTGGGACTTCTGAACTGAAAATTCCATGTTACATCCTATCCCCAAGGTAACACATCACAGTCCCATGGGTTGCACTTTGACTACTAAATATTTATACATCTATAGGCTACATGTCATCAATTCAGCTAGATGTATCATCATCTCCATAATTGCGTCCTTTCAGAAATTATTTAATAAAACTTATGTTGGAAATTGGAAGCAATGACCAGCATGCACCTTCTAATACTCTAAACAATAACCTGTCTTTTGATCAAATCAATATATTCTATCCGTAACTTTTTATGCATGTATTTTTTTCCCTCAATATGCCTCATAACGGTTATGGCTTGTCTTATGAAAAATAGATTATAATTACTGGAAGACAGGTTGAAGAATAAATCTGCAGTTAGTTGAATGAGGAACTGATTATTGGTTGGTGAGTCAAACCGAGGTAACTACCCTGTTTAGCAATTATTTACGGTTTGATCCTTAACCAAGACCCACATTACTGATGCATGTGCTTATTATCTACCACACAAATCCCCTCAACTCATACTTTAATGTGTAAAGGCTTGATTACTGGCTAAATTTGCATTGATCAATCCAAACATACATTGAATGACATGTATATCAAACCCAGAATGGTGGCCTCTTTTGCTAGTTCAAAATAAAATAAACACAACACTTGAGGTAACTAATGAGATAGGTGTACAAGTATTACTATATAATATATATATACTACTTTTCAATCTAAAATGATGGAGGTTTGTCCTATACATGTGTACACAGGTCGGCTCCAGAACAGAGACGACAAGTCGACCCTCCCATATTTAGTTTGACAATTCCTTACTGGGTGCTGATATGACTGTTTTTTAAACTCATTCTAATAGATTTTGAATTGTGAACCTATTGCAGCTGCAACTGTTTCCCCAAATTTTCAAATTTTGGACCCCCTTGTTAATTTTAGCATTGCCTAGAATCGTTTGGATTCATGAACTCTTTTTGTTTTTTCTTTAATTTTGGACTATTTCGAGGATTACTCTCTTCATACGTTTCGGAAAATTGCTTATGTTTGAAACTGCTGTGGGTTGTGGAATTTAGAGTCTAGTTTGCTGCCCTTTGAGCTGCATTTTCTTTTCGGAAGCTTATTTCTCATGCTAGCCACTATTTTGGAGGCCATTTAAACAACTTATCGAAGCCATGTTTCCTTAGGGAGCCTCCATTGCGGAAATCGAACGATGATTATTCTACAGGAGGATCTTGACTTCTCTGTTGTCACGTCGTACTGTTTGACTTGTTTATATTATCAGAGGTTGGTTGAAGTTGAGTCAGGGTATTTGGTATTTGTGAAGCCGTTGTTTTGGAAGTGAAATGGGTTTTTTGGACCGCTGCGAGACCTTAAGTTGTTATGAACACTTAGCATTTTATGTTGATCTTGAGCCATAGCAAAATTTATGATTTGGATCGGAGGATGCAGTATTTTTTTCTTCCTCCCTTATGGCTCCCAAACGAACTCGGTATCCGCCATATAACTGCTCTGCCCGCTGACACTTTGTCGGGTCTTCGTCGCTTTGTTTTTGGATCGGAGGCTATAGTATTTCCTCCTCCGCCATTGCGGCTGTGTAACATACTAAGTGTCTGAAGTTGAAGTCTTTCTGCTCGTCGACTAGGAGCTTTTTCACCTAGAGTTTGAGTTTAGCTCTTCCGACTCTGGTAAACTTAATGGTCTCACAGATCCCGTTTCCTATTTGAGATCCGCTGATGCGGCTGTGAGTGAGACTACCCGACCGATGTTTTAATGTTTTAAGCCACTGATAAGTTTTCTCTTCTCGTCATTTTGTGAGTTTTAAACCCCTGTGTGGGCGACTGTGTTTTCGGTACTTATTAAGGTTTTCATGACAAGGGCGTGATACATGGCCTCTTTTGATGACTATTCATTCTGTTGATTTGTTTGATTGAAAAGACACAATCCTAATTAATGATAAATGTCGTTTAATTACAGACAGACTCAAGAGACTTCTTCAGATTACTACTACAAGAAGGCATAGATGGGAGACGAAGCAGCAGAAAGTTGGCTGGGCTAGACAGAGTGCGTACTGAAATCGACGGAATCTCAAGGAGGAAAAACGAAAGACAAGGCAGAATCGATGGTGACAAAAGCCCAGGCTTGGAAATATCCTTTAGTTACCGAGCTGATCCTGCTCCATTAAGTACTCATAAGTTGAAATCTAAAAATACTTAATGCATGAATTGAATCATGAGTACTCACAGAAAAGACAAAATGGTGATATTAGAGGGTTTTGAGGAGCCCAAAGGTCACATGGTTAGGGAAGCTGAAGGGTTAGCTGGTTTGGTTTAATTATAGGAAAGTTAGAATTTACAGGGGCTTTTTCACTGGAAAAACTTCTGAACTATTGTTTGTAAGAGGAACTACTTCATTTTACAATAAGAAATTACAAATTTTGCCTGTTGGAGAAGGTGCTATGTGGAATGTTTCAATGCGATAAATGAATAATGTTGAAGGGGAACTATTTCGTTTTCGACTGTGTTTCAATAGCTGTGAGAGCATTCTAACTTTTTGAACCTATGTTCTTACCTGAATGTTCTCTAGTATATTCTGTGATGTTTTCCACTATGCGTAATGGAAGTTTTAATTGTTGATGAGCTATCTTGTCATGTATAATTTTATTCATGTTTGTATGTTTGGTTCTAGGAACAGCTATCTGTGATTTGCCGTAACATGTGAATAGTATTACGTTACTCATGAATTAATATCTAGCTCTCTAGAGATAGCCTAGTTAGTATTTATTTTCTAATTGTGTGTGATTTGGATGTGAGGGAGTTTAAGATGAGAGGTAAGAACCTACGCATCACATTGTGAACACTCCTTGCATTCTTAATCAATTTATATACGATGGATAGGGCTACAACTGGTAAATCCATTTTATTTTTGTTACTTGACCTACGGTAACCGGACCGCAAACCGGACGGATTCCCTACACCAAACAGTCATGGGCTACTTGGGAACGTTGACTGGGGAGAATCCCTTACTGTTGTTGCCTGTGAATTTATAGGCCTCAACAGTTTTTGGCACTAGAAGGAGGGTCGCCAGTGCATGGCTGGCCAAGGAAACCTGTTTTCCCGAGACTATTCCACCAGTAGCAGTTCAGAAAGTAGTTTGTTTCATAATCCAATTCCTGAAGAGGGGGGTAGAGAACATTTGTATTCTATCGACAACGAAGTTGTTAATGACCTGAGAAGACACACTAGGGAATACATGAAGAATATTGGAGGATTACCTATTCTCCCTGAATTTTGCAGAAGAGAATATAAAAGGAAATATCATCCTATATTGGAAGACTCAGTGTTGGTTGATGATTGGGAAGAACTTGTAGAAACAGCCTTACAGGAAGTCATACAGCCTTTGAATCAAGTAGGCCCAGATACTCCTTACAGTTCCCCTGTGCATATCCCTATTCACTCACCACCTCACTCTCCACCCAGACTCATGGCAGGCGTAGACGCAAATCAACCACCCAACCCACCGAATCCACCACCTGTCTGGAAAGCCAGATCACCTTTAAACCTAACACCTCCTTTGCATGATTTACCTCAATCTTTTGAAAATATGTTGCCCAAATTTGATCCAAATGAGAAGATACTAGTAGACAACCACTTCCAAAGTTTCTATTTGGCAATAGAAGGGTTAAGGGCTAGGGAATATGAGGATGTAGTTTGCAGACTTTTCCCACACTCCCTTAAAGGAGAAGCAGCATCATGGTACTTTGGTTTGCCTGCAAATTCTATCCCTGATTGGGATACCTTTGAGAGGATTTTTATAAGTAAGTATGGGACCCAAAAAAATCATGCAGCTCTCATGAAAGGACTATGCACCTTAAAGAAACAAATAAAGGAGAAGGTGCATAGTTTCACCCAAAGATTTGCAGCATGTCTTAAGAATTTATCTGAAGCTGATAAACCTTTGGATAAAATCTTGATCAAATATTATACCTCAGATCTAGGACCCAAGTTGGCCATGTTTTCCAAAATGAAGGCCAATCCTACTCTAGTAGAGACCTATGAGGAGGCAGAGAAAGTAGAGGCTGAAAGGGAAAGTATTGAAGATTATCCCGAACGGTCAGGAGAGATAAATGTGGGGAGGAAAGCTTTGTTGTTTACCAAGTCTAAGGAGGAGCAATCACCATATTTTGAAGGAATGGAAAAAATGATTTAGAATATTTCTAACAGAATCATAGATGTGGAAAAGGAAAAGGAAGCCCAAAATTTCTACAAGACCTATTACAAGAAAAGGGAAGACAAAAATCAATCCCAAACCCCTCCACACAATTCAGCATCTATGAATTTAACAGAGGTAGGAATGGACAATTTTTGCACTTTCCACCAACAACCCCACTCTGAAAAGAATTGTCATCAATGGATAAACTCAATGACGTTGGTTATGAATCAGCTGTTGGATTCTAAATTGACAGAAGATGGAGATGAAGAAAGGAAAGGCAGTAATACATGAACAAAAGAACAAGAGGATAAGACCATGGTTTTATGGGATTGTGTTTCGTTGTTTGACACTGAGGAAGAAAAGGTTTTGGGACACGAGGACATCCTAGAAACAAATGTAACAACAAGAAGCCAAGGGTTGGCTAAAGAAAACAGTCTCATGCTCCCAAATATTAAAAGACTTCAAAGGAATGTTAAAAAATTTCAAAATAACTCCTCAGCTAACGAAATTCTAGAATTTACCATCACCAGTCAAGATCCTATACATACTAACGTGTTCACCAAGCCCAATGAAGGAAAAATAAATAATGGTAAACCAAATCCCATCGAGCCCAAGATGGAATATGACATTGTGGAAGATATAAAGAAGGTAAGGGCGAATATCTTGTTATTTGAAATGTGCAAGGTGCCACAATAGAAAGAAAATCTTTTGAAAGCACTTGAAGCATCAGAGGAGGGGCTTCCCACTGACAATCAACCCAAGGAAGAAGAATAAATTGGGGAAGAAAGCATAGGAGGTAAGCCTAAGAGAAAGAATCCACCATTTCTCCTCACTTTTGAAATTTTTAACCACAATGTACATAATTGCTTGGTAGACTTAGGGGCATTGGTTAACATCATGCCACTGTCGGTCTACAAAAGGATAAATGGGCAGCCTAAACCATCCACCTAGAGGGTTGTTCAGTTGGATAGAATGAATGTGAAGGTAATTGGGGAAATGGAGGATTTTCTAGTCCTCTTATCTTCGAATGATAAGGTGTGTCAAGTTATTGATATTGTTGTGGCTGACATACCAGAATCTTAAGGGCTTATTCTAAGGAGGGACTGGTCGGAAAAGCTAAATGAATATTTTTCCTCGGACTGGTCACATCTGTGGCTACCGTATAAAGGAAGCCCGAATCAAATTAAAATTTTGAGGGAGCCCCATATGAAACACAACGTTACTGAGTTTGAAGAAAAAAATGAACCAGTAGATTCTATATTGGGAAATTACTTTATTGGGTTAGAACCAGGAAATTACCAAGCAAAAGAAGCCAGTGACACATCAGACACTCAGCCTGATCTCCTTCGATTTTCATAGGCTGATGAAATCGATTGTAAAATAGTAGACTTAGCAGTAAAAGTAGATGTAAATTCCCGCACAGTAGTTAGCCATTTCTGGACACTTTTTTTTTACGGTTCTAAAACGTTAGAAGGGTTAGGAGCCGACTGTGTCTTGACTGACCCGAAGAATAACAAACATTTTCTTTCATGTACATTAGAGTTTGAATGTACAAATAACACAGCTGAATATGAAGCGTTGGTTCAAGGTTTAAGGAAATCAATTGAATTAAAGGAAAATAATTTGAAAGTGTTTGGAGATTCTGAAATAATTGTAAAATAAATTCTGAACCAAATACATTGCATTTCTCCTCACTTAAAATCTTATCAAAATGAGGTATGGGATTTACTCAAATGTTTTAATGCATTTAATATTGTATCAATTCCAAGACTTAAGAATGCAGCAACTGACTTGTTGGCCACATCAGCTGCGAGGCTTGTTCCCTCTAATAATCGGTGCTCTGTTGAATTGCTTTTCAGGCCCTTGGTTTTGGATATCATTACCAACCTACGAGTGTTCAACGACGATTAGTAGATTACAGAATGCTTAACGAATGACGAGGAATTTAAAGGGGCGATTATTGATGATGAAGAACATTAGGCCGAGCTAAAATTCAATAATTTCATCCCTAAGGGAGTCAAAAATTTAGAACGGATGTTTGATTTAAATGAAAAATTTAGAAGACTAGCAAATGTGAAGACTCATAGCTCATCTCTACAGTTTGAATTGATTAATTTGGGGACTGAGAGGTAAGAACCTATGCATCACATTGTGAACACTCCTTGCATTCTTAATCAATTTCCATGTTAGGTAGGCACATGCATATCATACTTTAAGTCAAAAAATACAACAATATTTACAGTGGATCGGGCTGCAACCAGTAAACCCCTTTTTATTTTTGTTACTGGACCTACGGTAGCCGGACCGCAAACTGGATGGATTCCCTACACCAAATAGTCATGGGCTAGTTGGGAACGTTGACTGGGGAGAATCCCTTGTTGTTGCTGCCTGCAAATTTATAGGCCTCAACAAAATCCATTCACATCATCCTACATTTGCTTCTTGGAAAAAGTAACTCCACTGAGGTTTTATACAAAATAAATTATGCATCTCGCATTTGTCATTATTTGAGAACTCATAAAAACAATGGGAGGTTTTATCCCACATTTTGCATGGGTGTCCACTTGTAATTTCATCACACTTTCGATGGGGGTTACATTTTGCATGTCTTGATTGATCATAATATTGGATGCTTAGGGATGGATGGTTTGGAAATTGTGAATAATGATGATGCCATAAATCATAAGTGGTGACTTGCTTTAGACTAGGAGCTATGGATGTGTCTTCTTCATGATATTTGGCTATTGTGAATGGAGGATTATGTCTATCCTATAGTAGAAGACTTAAGGGATGGAATTTGGTGGAAACCCAAATTGAAATTAAAAGTGATTTTGGGGTAAATATTTGGGACAACCCACAGTGAAATTAAAAGTGATTTTTGGGTAAATCTTTGGTCACCTATGCAAACTCCACCCTCATATCTCTTCTCCATATCTTTTACAGCCCTTAAAACAACATTTTCCTCATATCTAGGCACCATTTGTTGGAAATGTTTTTGTCATACATGTCAAAGGAAAAGGGAGACTACAAATGTCTAAGATAAAGATTGCAAGATTGAGATTGTTGGAAATATTGTTTTTGGATTTTTTATGCTCAATTTTGGATATCCTATCTTTGAAGGAATTTTCACTCTAGATACCTTGCTCATTTGGAGTATAGGTTACATGGTTGGAAATAGTATTTTGATACCTTTCCAATGGTATATGGAACTCCCTCTAACTCCATAGGAATGAGGAGATATGAAGTGATTTGTAAAGTCAACTAAGCAATAATTTTAAGTCAAACCTTCCAAGATATTGAACAATGTAATGTCGGCACAAAAGGTGATTTAAGAAGAGTGTAAATATGAGGAGAACTTACTTATTTGTTCAGTCACTAATCAAAGCCATGGATATCTCATAGGAGAGGTGCACTATTGGAAAGGATTGCAACATTTGAAGAAGAGGATGAGCAAATATTGAGTATCATTCCAAACGGGGACATTTTCAGGTCAGTATGGAACTTTCGCTATAACTTTCATTCTAAGACATTTCAAACCATGCTACTTGGAAAAGATGGAGAAAATATATTTGTAAATTCCAACGATTTCTCATCAAGAATATTTATGGAAGTCTTTACGATTGCATGGAATATTGTATCTATTTTCTACATATTCCTCATTGTTTACGACTTCGCACAAGCCAGGTCTTGAATTGTTTCAAGGGACCTGATTTCTTCTTGGGAACATTTGTCATAGACAATGATGGAATTTTCTCTGTGGATTTTATTCTCTATAGTTGATGGTAGTAATGGAACCCTATTGGGCTTCTCTATAGGTGATGGTAAACTTACTAAACGAGGATTATTGGATTTATTTATAGATGGTGGTAGTTACTAGTAATGGAGGACTCTTGGGTTTCTCTGTAGTAATGAAATGGCCATGAAAAAGATTCTCTACTTGCATAGAGCTTCTACATGTTTCAATTTGATGAAAGACTACTTGTACTGTTTCATCCACCACTCAAATACGGTAGGCTATTTGTCTGATTTCTCCATACCATAGTTGAAACAAGATATGTATGTGATTCTTCCATCTCTCTATTATGCACATAGATTCTTCATGTTTCATGCAATTAAAGACTATTTGTACTATTCCATTCACCACTAAAATAGGGTAGGAAATATTAATTGTCCATACCATAGTTGTAACCTCTATTATGAATAAAGGTTCAAGAATTAGGGATGGAAGTAGTAGAGAAAGTGCGATCATGTATACTACAAACTCCATGAGCGCTACAAAAAATGAAAATGCATTCGCTAAATTTGGTTGCCTAATGACTGAAGAAAAGAAAAACATCCCATAAAATCATTAACCACATTCAATATGCCTTTAAGGCACTTGAATGCTAGACAAGCCGACGATAAATACACTATACTGGTGAAACTTTTCAAACAAGTAATTCATATCCACATTACCAACAATAAATACAATATGTGCAGGTGTTGGCATATCCATTTCCTAGAGAAGAATATCCTCCATCATCATTTTCATTATTTCAGTAGCATTGCCTGCAATTCATAACATCAAGAATGTCTTCTCTTCTGTAAAATATCAATAGACAAATGCCAGAAACTCAAAAAAATTAATAGAATATTCAAATAAAACAACCTATGCAAACTTACCATAATAAAATAATAAAATAAAAGATAAGAAAGACAAACTATGCAAACTTGAAGGTTCCTTCTGCTGCATTTCTGGAGCTTTTCCTCTAGTCAATTTAAGTGTTGTAAATAATTAGTTTTTCTCTTGTCAGGGTCACTCTCAGCAGTCATACATCTCTAACATTTCTCAGTTGAGTTTCATTTTATAATTTAATATAACTCTTTCTAGTTGCCAATTGGACCAAGTAAGGACTATATAGTTATGTTTTATGTAATAATTGTTTTTTTCAAATAAGAAATAAGAAATCATTTATTTATTTATTTCCTATAAGTATTGTTTACATAACTGAAAACCAGGCATGTTTCTTTCATAGTGAAAGTTTGAAACTTGCATTATTTCTCTAGAAAGTTCCATGATCTATCCCAAGCTCTGTATTATTTTTACTCATATGGATGTAAAATTCATAAATATTAATATTAAAGTAATGAATGTTAACTTTCATATTTTCAAAAACTTTTTACTCGCTACTAAATATGTTATATTTTCATAAATATTGATATTACAAAAACATTACTGTATTTTTAGAAGTTATACATATTTATCTTCTTAATTATAATTATAACTATTAAGTTATAATCATGTTAATGTTATGGATTAAATTATCTTTATTTTTATGAGCTTTTGCCATTTTCTACTTTATTAATGCCAACTTAAACAATTATATTTATTATTAATTGTACAAATATCTCTTCTACTAATTAGGGTTTTCTCCTTGATATTTTACTTTAATTTATTATCTAAATTAAAAATTATTTTAATATTCTTTTCTTTTCACTAAATTACAAATATCAATTATTCTCTAAATTAAGAATTATTTTAAGATTCTTTTGTTTTCAAGAAATTACAAATATCAACAATCTTGTTGCATTCTTAACTTTATAAATGTCTTTAGACTTATTCACACTTATAGTTATTCATTTATATGTTTACTTCTAACCCATAAGCTACATGTGTTGTTGGTAATGTCATCTATCGTTTAAT
>LPNX010113977.1:18352-46337 GCA_001517045.1 Pseudotsuga menziesii
AGACGTAGCTGGTTGCGGAGCAAAGCTTTCATAAGATAAGTGATCTTGTGTATTTTACCTCTGCAATTCTTAATTTACTGTTAATTATAATGAAATGAACATGTTGAAGAATGCTTGTCTAAATGCATGTTGATTCCGCTGTGCAAGGATAATTAATCATAGTTGTGCATAATCTACAATTGAAGTTGCGTATGTTAAATGAATGGCATTTAGGCATGTTATACTGCAACGCATTCTCTCTTTCAGCATTTTGTTTTATGAAATTTTTAAGCCTGTACATGTTCATGGGCTCTTAGCCCGGCCTGAATCAAGCTCTTAGTCGCGTCCTCTCTGCCGGTCGGAGGCATGGGGACGTGACATGTTTGAGTCATTTACATGCTTCAATTTTGATTAGTTAAATTCATATGATATTTCGGTAGTCTTGGCAATAGATTTGAACTTCATTGAATCATTAAGTTTAAAGAGCATCTTGACGGGTTATAATAATTTGATTGGACATTTTTTTTATCTTTTTGATTTATGAATTAAAAGGGTGGAAAGGGTTAGTCATTTTTTTTATTAAACAAAGTATTATATTTTACAATGATTAATTAGCTTTGCTTGTTGATAATATTATTATTATTGTTTAAATTACATTCAATATATTTTTGAAAGACAATATTAATAATTTATTTATATAATTGACTTTAATATATTATGCTATTTACAATGTTAATGCATAGTATTTCACTAAACCCTAATTTGTTGTTGTTGTGAAGGATGAAGTTAAAAAACGGATCGCGCACCTGTAGATGACATGTTTTTGCGTGAAGGATTGTGACCAAATTGTGAGGAATGACCTCAAACGGTTGAAAACGTACTTCCCAAACATGCCCATTTACACCTTTGAGTGGATAGTTTTGCAAATTGATCAACAATTTAGGAGGAAAACTCAACCTAACAAAGGTGAATTTTATAGAAATTCATTCCGGTCATTTTTGCATAGTTGAACGAACCAGACATATAGGGATTTGATGCTATCCTTCCCACTGCTCTTCACTTCTATAAATTTGATCTCATCATTCATAGAAAGGGAGGGGGGTTGATCTCTGCATATGGGAGAATGGAATTTCTTCTTTTCTCCTCTGTGACTCTTTAGACATCAATTTATTGTATTTCAAAGAGTAGAGTTGGAGGTGCCGTCATGAGGGAGATAATCACCAGGAAAAGACTAGAGAAACACTGTTTCACTTGTATCATGTAATTTCTTGCAAGACAATGAATCAAAGTTAGTTTATTTCGGCATCTTCTTTGGGTAAATTATCAAATTTCTTTGATGATGTATGGTTTCTTCACTCTAATTATCAATGAATACTGTTGATTTTGCATCCAATTTCTAATGCATTGATTTATGATTTGGATTTCTCTTAATTCATGAGTCTTTGTATACTTATATTTTAATTAAATTTTTTTGATTAAAATCTATATCAATTTCTGCAAATGATTTACATAAACTATTAAATCAATAATTCATGTTAATTTTTCAATTAACATAAAAGTTACAAGGTAATCTAGGATATGCTTGATATTATAAATAATTATCAGTAATTTTAATTGCTTGGTTACATTTAAAGTAATAAGTTAAATGATTTAATTTTTCATTTTTGTTAAGTTGATGAATAACTTATTTGAATTTGAACCAAGTTACCTTGCACACGATGAATATTTCCTTCTTAGAACAATTCTAACTCAGCTTAGATTTCCTTCTAGGTAGATCTGTTGTTTTGTAGCTATACAATATCTTGTCTTCCTTCATTGGAAGACCGATCCTTTTAGATCAAAAGCCACCAACTCAAAGAGTGCCAGCGGAGGCCGAATATTCGTGGGTGTTAACGACACCAAACAGATCGAGGATAGGGTAGTACTTGCGTAGGATTATCTTAAGCCTTTGGCTAGGTTTTTATCCCCTGTTTTTTACCTTGGACATCATTCCAGCACCTACACAACCAAGGCTTCAACATGACTATATCTTGAGACCTAATTAGCTTAACTCGACATAGATATTTCGAAGCCAATAGTTTTCTTCTTTATTTATGGGGTAAGATCCATAGTGTCGCGGTTATGAACTCGTCCCATTGTCTAATGGTTCATCAGGACCCAACGTAAATAAAAACTCTATTGAAAACTAAAGAAATCAATCTGCAGCATGCTCCTACAATTTTAGACTTTGGGGGTCCAATTTTCCACAATGGATGCAGTGGAAGGGCTAAATATATACTTGTACGAAGTCCTGGGCATTAAGTTAACCACCACAACCAACAAAATCAATGTAGCCTATAGAAAGTTGGCCCTGAAACTCCATCTTGACAAGGCCATCCAAAATGGTGCTTTGCAGGAGGAGGCAACTACATGGTTTTAGGAAATTATTCATGCCTATGAAGTCCTGTTTGATCCCTGAGAGTGATCCTAGTATGATTCTCACTACTTCCAAATAATATACTCTTTCGCTTCCTCATCCTCCGTAGAAAATTGCGATTTCAATGCCAATCTGTGGCCATATTACTGCACTTCTGTTTATTCTAGCTATGAGGATACTGGAAAATGTTTCTTTAGGGTTAATGGGGATATTTCAGATGTTCTTCCACTAGGAAATAATGTACATTCATTCCATGGGGAAAATCTTTGTCCCCGAGGACCCCGTATTTGGAAATCTCAAGAGCCCCTATGCCCAAGTATCTTCTTTCTATATCTATTGGCTGGGTTTTTCCACCACCAAGGATTGTACTTGGATTGATGAGTATAGGGTTTTCACAGGGTCGAATCGCAAGAAAATGAGACTATTGGAGGAGGAGAATACAAAATTGAGGAATAATTCCAATAGGGATGATGAGTATAGGGTTTCCGCAGGGTCAAATCACAAGAACAAGAGGTTGTTGGAGGAGGAGAATATGAAATTGAAGAAGAAGGAAAAGAGGAATTATAGTGAGACTGTGCATCATCTTTTTGAGTTCATTAAAAAGAGGGATAAGAGGTTTTTGGAGAGGAAGTTACAGAGAAAGAAGAAAGAGGATGTGAAGGCAATGCAGTAAAAGCTTCGGTGTGGGAAATCATAGAAGGAGAAGCTCGCGAGGGCAAGGCAGTATGAGTTGAAACAGTGGGAAAGAGTTGATGAGGGGGAGGAAGTGGAAGAGTTTTATTGGGACCCGACTTCAATTGAAGTAGATGGAAAAGATTATATTTATAGAGTAAATGATGAAGAGGACAACTCCACAAATCAAAGAAAGAAGAATTCCAATGAAGTTGAACCAAGTACAGTTTTGGGTCATCCAGACCTAGATAATGGAACTCAAAATGATATGGGAATTTCAAGGCCTGATCAGAGGCAAGGTTCCAAGAACAAATCGAAATAGAGAATAATGTTGGATGCAAGTATTGATAAGCATCCAACAACAAACATCATAGACGAGACAAAGATAAGGTCAAAGGACAATTTAGGTGATCGAAAACATGGGACATAGTTTCATTTTCCTGTGGCTAAATAGAAAACTGAAATTGAAGGTGATAACAAAAAGGGATGACTTACAAAACCTGAAAAACCAATCCATTGAAAAGAAGTCTGCTACTGCAAACACATCAGCAAAGGATATCAGTGATAAGACCAAAAAGCAAGTGAAAGGAAAGAAAGAGAAGGTAAGTAGACAACTTCGAAATGGTATAGTTGTTGTTGAAATGTTCCTTTCATAGTATTTTGTTACTGGAGCTAAGAAATGTTTTTGACACTAGGTTTTAAGAAATTTAGAGAGGTTATTTGTTGTACATTTTGTTTACCTTGTGGATGTGTGATGGATCTAAAAGTATACACACATTTTAAATGTACAATTGGTTTGTTGTGCTATAGCAATGATAAGAGAATAGACTCAATTTTTCAATATTTGCATAAGACTAGCCAATATATGAGACCATAAGTATGATTGGAGTAGGATTTTTTTATTCTCATGTATATGTAAATTAAACTCAAAATGAATTAATATAAACATGTCTGAGTAATCTCAACAACAAACTTAAAAAAATGGATTTTTCGATTTTGGGCACATAATTGCTAATTTATGTCACCTGAAATTGGAGTATGCTCGGTACTTCTTTTTTAAATGTGATTATGCCTAAAAGCATCATCTTTCCATTGCATTGATTATTGCTTGTTTCCTTGCCACTTCAATGAAAGGATAGATTAATAGAAGAAATGCTTAGGATGTTGTGTGTAAATGTAGAGAAAAACATCAAAATATTTTTCAGAAAACAAATAAACTTTTATATCCTTGCCAAGACCAAATTATATGCTTATAAGCTAGAATTTGTTATAATTTTGTAGCTTCAAAGGATATTCTAAATGTATTTTACTAATGTACCCCAAGGGAGATTTTATTATTCCTCCGTTGGGATGTTACTATTGTAATTGGTCATCATAGAGTCATGAGGTAAATCCTCCATTGTAAGTAGGGTCAATAGTACCCCAATGAATAATACAAAATACTGTTTTGAGTCTTCCTAGGTGAAGTCGGCCCAGACAGTTTAGTGGGGCCAACTTGTTAGGGTAAAAGTGAGTTGACATAAAGTGTATAAATAGAGGAGTTGGGTTACTCATTAGAACATAAGACTCACTCACTTGAGTAGCACATACGAGAGAGAGAGAGAGAGAGAGAGAGAGAGAGAGAGAGAGATGTCAGCAAGGAGGAGAATACCTATTTTTGGGTTTTATCTTATACATCTTATATAGAGGAAGTTTTGATGGGTTTTCTTCCCCTTGAGGGTTTCCCAGGATAAATACTGTGTCTATCTTGTGATTGTATTTCTTTCAATGATTATGCATATGATACTGTTGTGAATCTGTATTAAACACTGATGATATATAGTCTAGCATATGAAATCTTAACATGGTATCAAAACTAGCATGAATAGGACAACTTTCACAAGGTGAAACTCTCTTTCCTCTCCCTCCAAAATAAATTAGGTTTTTTGCAAAGTTTGGAATTTGGAATATCTGCTTGCATAGAAATTTGCGTCTCGCTAGAGCACATCCATTGAGTCCTGGATCGATATTTCTAGGTGGTTGAATCTCTGGGAAAGCCAAACCCTAGTTTGGCCTTGAACCAAAAAACTCCATAAAATCGGAACCATAAATTCTGTAGAAGTTGCAACCTCGCAAGCGAGTTTTGAAGGGTGAAAATTTATGATCTCCAAAAACCAAGTGGACCAACCAACTCACCTCAGACAATCGCATCTCCCAGTGACCTCCTGGACAGGATGACCCTAAGCACTGAGCTCGAGGACAAGCTAGAAGGCATAGAAAACTTCCTATCTCGGAAGTATATGATTGGTATAATTCTAAAAGGGAATGGCCTTGAGAAGTACAACAAGGATGAAGTTGCAGAACCAAAATAAGATGAAGGTAAGGAGAAGCATGAACAATACCTAATCAAGGGAATGATGATTATTGTTGATTCTATCAAATATAACTTGATCCCTCAAGTGTCATCTAAGAATACACCAAAATAAATGTATGGTGCACTTTCCAGAATGTATGGGGGAAGGGACATCAACAGAAAGATGAATTTGAGAGCTCAAATGAAGGGCACTAAGATGAGTAAAGGAGAATCAATTCAAGATTGCTTCACAAGGGTCTCCCAGTTTAGGGAACAATTAAGTGCTATTGGAGACACCCTTGATGATGATGAACTAGTTATGACTGCTCTCAATGGTCTCACTAGACCTTGGAATTCATTCATACAAACTCTATGTGCTAGAAAAGAAAGTATGAAGTTTGACATAGTATGGGAATATTGCATTCAAGAAGAAGCTAGAGTAGCCAATAGAGAATATCTACTTACAGAAGATGATCAGGGTCTAGTTATCCATACTAAAGGAAGAAAACAATCAAACTTCAAGAAGGGTATTCATAAACCTTCAAAGAAGAAGTTTCAAAAGAAAAGAGTAAACAATCAAAAGAAATATTACTCAAAGTATTAATTCTACAAGTATCATAAGATAGGACACCTTTCCAGAGAGTGTCCATCACTAAAGATGAACAACAATAAAAGACATCATGCCCATATCGCTAAAGATGAGGATGATGAGGAAGAAAGACCACGAAAGAGACTAACTAGAGAAGAAGATGTACTATTCTCTGCACTCTCTAGGTCTGTAACACCTGGAGAAGATACATGGCTTATTGATAGTGGTGCTTCAAAGAACATGATAGGGAAGAAGCAAACTCTATAGAGACTTGAAGAAAAGAGATCTACTTAGAAGGTATCATTAGGAGATGACTATTAATATCCCATCAAAGGTATTGGTGAATCAAGCTACAATCTTGAATCTGGGACTTCCATGAAGATGAAGTAATTACTGTATGTACCAGGTTTGAAAAATAATCTACTTTCCATCTCAGCTATAGATAAGAAAGGATATAGAGTTGTTTTTTTAGATGGACAAGTACTTATGTGGTCCAAAGGAAAGACACTTGAGGATGCTATTGTCATTGGTGAAGAAGAAGAAGGATTGTACAAACTCAAAGGACATCCAAAGACCACCCTCATCCATGAGATTCCTAGCTCAAGTGAACTATGGCATAGGAGGCTTGCTCACATCAACTACAAAGAATTTCCCTATGTGAGCAAGGTGGTAACATGGTTACCAGATATGAATATTGATCATGAGGGAACTTGCAAAAGACGTTCAAGAGGAAAGAACATCAAGAATACCTTTTTGAAAAGTGAAAAAAAGAATAAAGGTATGTTGGAATTAATTGATTATGATGTATGTGGTAATATGCCCTCCATATAGTTAAGTGGATATGAATATTATGCCACATTTATTGATCACTATTCAAGAAATACATGGATATACTTCTTGCAGAATAAGAGTGAATTTTTTAGGAAATTGAAGTAATTCAAAGCCTTGATAGAGAACCATTAAGAAAGAAGAATCAAGACAATGAGATTAGATAATGGTGGAGAATATACTTCAAACTAATTTGAATCATTCTACAAGGAGGCAGGAATAAAGAGGGAACTAACCACTCCCTATAATACTCAACAGAATGGTGTTGTGGAAAGAAAGAATAGAATCATTATGGAAGTAGTAAAGACAATGATTCATGACCAATACCTCCCCATACACCTATGGGATGAAGCAACAAGAAAAACCGTGTATGTGTAGAATAAATTATATCAGAGTGCTCTTGGATTTAAGACTCTTGAAAAAATATATACAAAAAAGAAACCTGAAGTGAGCCATCTCAAGATATTTGTCTGTCCAGTATATGTAAATGTTCCGAAAGAAAAGAGAACCAAGTTGGATCCTTATGGAAAGAAGGTAATATTTGTTGGATACTATGAAGTCTCCAAAGCCTTCAGGATATACATTTCAGGATTCCATTATATCAAAATTAGTAGGGATGTAACATTTGATGGAGAGACATATCTTAAGAAATCCAGAAGATGTTAGCTTGAATAAGTACATGAAGAGGATGTACCTCCCATAATGGTAGAAGTCAAACCCTCTTCTGAAATAGTAGCATTTGAAGATCATGATATGCTAGAACCTCAGGAACCTTCTACTATGGACATGTCTCGAAAGAGAAAACTTGCTTGGGTAAGAGAAATCATAGAAGAAGCGGAGAGATATGGAGCTCTAGAAGGCTTCATAAGAACAAGCAAAATATCAAAGCCATATTCCAGTTATGTTGCTTTGATGTGTGACCTTGTCGATTGAGAACCCACCAGCTATGTGGAAGTTGCACAAAATAAAGATTGGGTGGAAGCAATGATGGAATAATATCAGTTGATAATGATGTTTGGGATATAGTACCCAAACCAGAAAAACAAGAGTGTGGTATCTTTGAAATGGATTTACAAGATAAAACATGCTACTGATGGAAGTATTGAAAAGTACAAGGCAATATTTGTGGCTATAGGATTCTCTCAAAAAAAAGGGGATTGATTATGAGGAGACATTTGCGCCAGTAGCAAGGTACACTTCCATCAAAATCATCATGGCACTTGCTTCCATGATGAAGTGGGATATATACTAGATGGATGTAAATACAACCTTCCTAAATGGTATGATTGAGAAAGAGGTTTACATCGAACAACCACAAGGATTTGAAGTTGAATACACAGTGACTCAAGTATGTAAGTTGAAAAAGGATTTGTATGGAATAAAGAAAGCTCCTAGAGCTTGGTATGGTAGAATATATAGCTTCTTGACAAGCTTGGGATTTACCAAGAGTAAAGCTAATCCTAACCTTTACATGAAGGTTATGGATGATGAACCTGTCATACTATTACTGTATGTGGATGATCTATTTTTTACAGGAAATGGGAAACAAATCACAGAAAGAAAGAAGAATCTAGTTGAATACTTCAATATGAAATATCTTGGATTGATGTATTATTTCCTCGGGCTGGAAGTGTGGAAGAGCCTAGAAGGAATCTTTTTGAACTAGGGAAAGTATGCAGTAGAGATCTTGAAAATCTTTGATATGTTGGATTGTAAATCCATGGCCACACCCATAGATACCAAATTGAATTTGTTATCTTATGAATCATTAGAGTTAGTGTATATGACTCAGTACAAAAATATTATTGGGTCATTGATGTATCTAACGAATACAAGGCCAGATATATGCTTTGTTGTGAACACCTTAAGTTAGTATATAGTTAAACCTAGACGGGTTCACTTGATAGTTGCAAAGCATGTGATGAGGTACCTAAAATGTACGATAGACTTGGAACTTTACTATGGTATAGATCGTGACTATAAATTATATGGTTATACATATTCAGATTGGGCAGGAAGTGCCGCAGATAGGAAGAGCACCTCAGGTGGATGATATTGTCCAAGATCCACCAT
Source organism: Pseudotsuga menziesii (assembly GCA_001517045.1). Taxonomy (NCBI): domain Eukaryota; kingdom Viridiplantae; phylum Streptophyta; class Pinopsida; order Pinales; family Pinaceae; genus Pseudotsuga; species Pseudotsuga menziesii. Next base: position 27,242 of record LPNX010113977.1, read on the forward strand.
GATCTCATGGTTTAGTAAGAAACACTTCAGGGTTTCTCTCAACACGACTGCAGCAGAGTACATAGAAGCTTGTTCCACTAGTTATGAAGCGATATGGCTTTGGAAAACTGATGTCAGGACTATTGGACATGGATTCGGATACGATAGTGATTCTTTGTGACAACTATAGTTGCATAAACATGACATAGAATCCTTTGTTCCATGATAAATAAAAGCACATCGAAATATGATATTTTTATATAAGGGATATGGTACAAAAGGGATATATAAAGATCCTGTATGTGAGTACCAATGAGAAAGTTGTTGATGTGCTAACCAAGCCTCTATCTCGAGTAAAGTTTGAATATTTTCATGACAAGCTTGGTGTAGTAAAAAAATACTTTCTTCACAAGGAGAAACAATGATGATACTACAAAAGTTCCTTGCAAAAAGGAATGATGAAGATATGGAATATGTTTGGAAAGGAGGAACAAGTCAAAGATATCGACTCTCCTCAGAAAGGAATAACAAGCCGAAGATATGAACCCTCCTTGGACAAAGGGGGAGCATGTTGATGATATGGATGCTCCTAGAAAATGGGGAGTGATGATAATATTGTTATTGATGATGGGATGATAGTGAAGCTTCAGTATGAAAGCGGCCAAGTATGTCTGAATATGCTCACAAGGTCTGACATTCACTTGTGGATGATAGTATTCTCTCTTGAGGATGGTATTGTATGTATAACACTCTATTCTTGAGAGTGGTCTTTACTAGCTAAGGATGTCCTTGTAGACATTACTCTCGCATGGAGAGTACCCACATTCATTTGTGGATACCATAGTATAACATTCGCTTGCGAATGGTCCTAGTTTTCATGTTGAGAATGTCCTATGATGAGTCCTTACAAACGATAGGTCCAACACTTAGGTGCAGACAAGATATGCCTTGCAGACATTACTCTCGCATGGAGAATATACCTACATTTATATGTAGATTCCATAGAATAACACTCACTTTGGAGTGGTCATTGCTTTAGTGCTAAGTATTCTCTATGATGAGTTCTCACGGATGTCATAGTATAACACTCACATGGAGTGGTCCTAGCTCTAAGAGGCTGAGGATGTCCTATGATGAGGGAGGACACTTAGGTGCAGTCGAGATCTGTAGCTGCAAACAATAATATTTTATGAAGAGTATGCCTACATTTACATGTAGATGTCTTATTATAACACTCACTTAGGAGTGGTCCTAGATTTGAAGTTGAGGATGCTCTACGATGAGTCCTTACGGACAACAAGGCCTGCATCTAGGTGCGGTTGATATCTACACTCAGTTGTAGATGATTCAGTTGGTCAATACTATGGATTCTCCTCATTAAGGGGAAGTAGGTTGATGGAGAATTGCATCATCCTTGGACCCATGTCCTAAATTTATAGGGATTTATCATCCTACAAAGAGTGTAACAGGGATTTATCCCTTGTTTCATGCAAAAGCATCGGCCTTACGTCAATGGGACTGTAAGGGAGAGTTCATGAAAAACTAAAACAATAAAACATATTAGTAACAAATATAAAATATATTGTAAAATCTATATATATATATATAATATATTGTATGAGGGCTAAACTAAATAAAATACAAAACAAACAAATGTTGTACCTTCTTTCTATAAAGTGGGGCACCATGGCTATCTCGGAAGTGGTCCGTCTCTCCACAGGCTGGTTCTCCAAGTGGGTATAGAGAATGTCTTGATGTACTAAGTGGGAATGGTATGGCAACGACATGGTGTAAAAATGGTGTGTGAATACCAAAGAGAAAAAGGTGTCCCAGCATACTCACAATAGTGGAAAAAAGGTATTTTGGGAGAGCCCTTCACAATGTATTTATAGAATGGATCTAGGGTTTTTTGACCCAATGTGGTAACCCATGGTATTTTCTGTTCCATGGTATTTCCCTATGGTTTTCTCTCTTTTAGGGTTTTTACACCCTTTTTAGGGTTTTGGAACCTTTTTTTGGGTTTTTGACCATTTTTAGGGTTTTGACCATTGTTTATAGAGACTGAAGGTAAACCATAGTAAATAATAATGTTTTAGACCATTTTTTGATGGAAAATACAATTGTGAAGGTCAAAAGTAGGGGAACTATCATAGGAATATGATGTATGTATGTGGTTTAGATCATATAGAGCTAGGTGGACAATATTTGTGTTAAAATATTATCCCCTAATGTGTGAGGGAAGGAGCTCATCGTATGGACGATGGAAATCATAGGATCATGGGAATAGTGGAGAGACTGGAGAGACCTATGGAGAAGTGGAGATTCCTTGTTCAAACCACGGTTTCTTTTTGTTTTTTATTAGTGGTTCCCATCAATGGGTGAGATACAAATAATGTGTGAAATGTATATGGACAAGGCAGGCATACCGATGCTCATAACAATGCCAAAAGAAAAAATAATTGGGTAAAGTCTCAAAAACATGGGAGCCAATCAATACATATACAAATGATGATACATAATGGTGGCCTCAATAGGAGGCTAAATACAATGCTAATATGAAGAACTGATACATAGGAACAATGGAATTTTCATGGAATGCAATATCATCACAACTGATGCTCTGCTGAATCTAGAGGTGAACATATGCAACATCAAGTACTGGAGATACATGGAAGCACAACACGGGGGGCTTTCGAACACTATCGCGAATGCAGCCCGCAAATCACAAGTGACATGAAAATGTCTGGGTCCCATAGTAGACTCACTAATGTGTTATATTCAAGTGACAACTAGGGTCTTTGACCAATACTGAATGGACCAATACCCTGTATGAATCTAAACAGTGCGATGATGTTGCTGAAGTCAAGGACGTGAGACACAACCATCCTGAGAGGCACTAATGACTCCTCTCAAGGGGTCCAAGGAACTGATCAATGAGGTGGATGAAACCAGGATACAATGACCTTTGGGTCTATCCTCTGGAATAGATGTGTTGATGTTGACAAAGTGAGACCTGCAACTAATTAAGGCAATGATGTGTCATTGACGTGAAGCATGAAGGGGATAACCAAATATGTGGGACAATATGGGGAATGACACATTGAATGGGAGAATAGGAGCAGGGGAGTATGGGGGAGTCAAAATTCCTTTGTTCAGAGTAAGACGGTAGGGTTGACTTGACAGCAAATGAAACTAAATCATGGGAGAGGGATCATAGTTGGAATACCGAGAATGTAACTGCAAATGGAAAATATGGAGGGAACTAACTAGACTAGTGAGATCCAGGGGATCACAGGAAGACTCATTGCAAAATTCTCTGAACAAAGGGGACCCAATGGGGGAAAGCTTCCCTACTATAGTATCATATGTGGTGGCACCTAAAGACACCGTTATGACACAATCTTGTGGATTTTTCAGCGAGCCTAAGAAAGTAAATGCTCGATGGTGTTTTCATTTTTAGAGAGTATGAAAACAGGAAGAAGACTCCAATGTGGTATCTTTTTCGTATGTAGTCTCCTGAGCCTAAAAAGGGATAAAAGTGTACAAAGGAGAGCTCTCCCAACCTTTGGGGAAGGAATAATTCTTTACCATTGGTAGTCTAATCAGGCCGAAAAAGGTTAAACCTATACTAACTGGACGGTCATTCAAATACTTTTGAAACCATGAATGAAACCAAGTTTGCTTAGAAATATTTTCTTGATGAGAAGGATGGAAAAGAGCTTAAAGACAACCAATAATGAGTTTTTTCGTAAAGTACGATCCCAATGTCCGAGAAAGCATAAAATGATGCAAAGGGAGACATTCTTGGCTTGAGTGTGCCAAGGTGGTACTTTTATTATGATAGTCTATATAGTCCAAAAAAGGAGATAAACAAGGCTACATAGACACCCTTTCGAATACTTTAACGAGCGTGAAAGGAAGCAAACGTGCTCAGCAATCTTTTCAATCTTTTAGGAGTTAGAAAAGAGCTTAACAAAAACTTTGTAATGGTAAATCAAGCAAATCATAGTGAGAGCATGAGATGAGGGTATTGTCAAAAGAAAAAGGACAGAAAAATGAACCCAGTGGTGTGAACAACATCTCAAATGGACTCTAGATGACTATGACTAGCAGCTAGTGATGCTTCCCTTGGTGAAGTGGTGCATGGGGAAAAACTAGACCAAATGGAGTCCTATGGGGACGGAGCTAGCTCAACGTACAAGGTGTGATTCGCATGGTGGTACACAAATAAAAGTGACTCTGAGAAATGGCTTGAAGAAATTAGGGAGGGAGTCAATCTAGTATAGGTCATCTCTTCACCCGAGAGATTTTTTCACAGTGGTGGCAGCTTCCAATCCTCATAGAGGATGATCCATACATGAGCATGGATTACCGGGGAGATCTTGGAGACTCCTCAAACTCCAAGGAAAGTATAGGGACCTGACGGTATGCTAGCATGGTGGTATCTAGATCATACGTACGACATACTGTGTGCATGTGCATACGTGGGACCGCACCCTCCAGTGGGGTACCAACGGCGCAGGGACAGGGATGATGTGTTAGATCCACCTGATCACATGAAAATGATGCAACATAGTGCTACAATGAAATAACTATGATTATACATGGAGCAACTACTAGAGGGGGTCTTCGACTCATGGTATAAGTGATGCAAAACAAAAAAGAAAAACTATGACCAAAGTGTACTCATGGTGATGTCAGGAATAGAACCTATGACGAAGGAAATTTTCCTTCCCATGGAGACTCTGCAGTTGGTGCAAAGTATGTGGGGATGAAATATTCATAATGGATTGAACCTTCAAAGGGTCAACCACAATCCCTTTGTGAGATATGATGAATCCGATTAAACGCTCGGTTGGGACACAAAACACACACTTGAGAGGGTTCAAGTGGACATTGTATTTGCGACATGCCAAGAAGACTTGGTGTAAGTCCTCTAGATGCTGGGAACGCTTCCGAGAGAGATCCATGAGGTCATCTAGGTAGACCAAGATAATGTGGATAAGGTAATGGAAGTATAATGTCATGTCCTACTGAAAAGTGGCTCTGACATTTTTAAGTCCAAATGGCATAACTCGATACGCAAATGTTCCCGAGGGGGTTGTGAAATCAGTCTTGCATTGATCCTCTTTCTGGATTTGAATTTGGTTATGACCAAAAAAACCATCCATGAAAGAAAAGACTTCATGGCCAGAACATGCATCAATGATTTGGTCAATGAATGGAGTGGGGAAGTTGTCTGTGGGACATGCCAATTTAAAGTCATGGAAGTCAATATAGACATGAATGGTACCTTGTTTTTTTATGGGAACAAGATTAGAAACCCAAGTGGTATACGTGATGGGATATATGAAACCTGCTTTGGACAATTTCTTGATCTCAACCTTTACAATAGGAGCCTTTGTAGGGTGAATGGGTCTTTGTGTTTGGCGTATAGGTGCAACATCAACCAAGTGTCAATATGATGTTTGAAAATGGATGGATCAATCCCAGGCATCTTGGTATAGGACCAAGCGAAAACATCACAGAACTCCTAAAAAAATGCTTTGTAGGAAGCCACCTATTCAAGGGAGCAAGAGGCTCCAAGTGTAATGTCTTAAACTACCTCAGGGTTGGTTGATATGTTGACCTTAATGGTTGGCAAAATGTTAGCCATATTACCCTATTCAAAGGCATTGGGTGCCGAATGGGGTTCTTGAACTAGTCAATTTTTCCATGGATGAAGTATTTGGCATGAACTGAGTACAGATCTGATGATGAAAGAGGTTCATTAGGAATAAATAATGAGCAATGATGTATATCATCCCAAGGGTACTCAAGAGCCGATAGAGCTTCAAGGATTTCCTCATCATTGGTAAAACAATGTGTATATAGATCGGAGGGATCCTCTATGTCTAAGGGAATGGAAGGACTAGCAGAACTAGAGATCATATATATGGTGTTTGTCGCGTTCAAGGAAGAATACAGAGGGTGGATCTCCTCAAGAACAGTGATTTTGGACTCATGAGAGTGCTTTCGAAGGTCATGAAGGGCCAACTGATACTCAAGAAAGTAAGGGAAATGGTGAGAGTAGTGGCCATACAAGATGCAAATTGCACAAGGGTGGTTGGTTCACAATGACTTGTTCTTAACCATCGGCGGATCTGGGACGACTACTAGAGTTCCATCGGATGTATCCATAGTGTCCATGTGGGTGTGAAGGATAGTTAACTCTGGGAAATTTTGTGTCGCATGACCTGGAACATCACATAATGCGCAAGGAGGAGTCAGGTGAGGTTCATTCATTTCTTTGGCGGCCTTGTCCCCAGTATTCTTCTTCTTCGGAGGGGCAGGCTTGGAGACGGGAGGAGTCTTTGATGGAACAGGAAGTGGGTGTGACACCATCTCAATGGGTTGGATGAGAGTCAACACAACCTGGGGAGTCAGGGGTGGGGTCGGTGGTTCGAGGTACCACACAGGAATTCCCATCGTAAAGTTTGGTAGGTTTAGAGTAGCCATGAAATGCTTACTCACTATGCCAGATGATGGAAACAAGAAAGGAATCATGTGGATTGGGAATGAACCCCAATAGTTCCCTGATGACTTATGTTTGGGTTGCGAATGAGGTTGTGATGTGGTCGGAATAGTACTAGATGTGATAGTGCACAAATCTGATACCTCAGTCGGCGTAGGCGGAGGTGGTAAGGAAAAAAAGGTGTCCATCATAGGAGTTTTGGAAAATAGGCCCAGGCCAATAGCAGACAAGTATGGAATGGACATGTTGTCAATGGTGGAGCTGATAGTCAGAAGGACATCTTCCAATGTGGCTGACCCCTTTGGATCATAGTATGTCAGCTGGTCGACAATTATGATCTTCCCATCATGAGGGAACATAAGTAGTCGAAAGACAATAGAGGCCACAGATCGCATGGCATACATATAGCTATGTCATAGGAGGAGGTTATAGTCAAGTTGGGAGTTGAAAACCTCAATGTCAATCAACACCATTTTACCATCTAGCTCAATAGGAACATTCGTTTGAATTCCCTGTGGCTGAGTGGAGCAACCATCGTAGGTGCGGAGAGTGGTGAAAATAGGTTAAAGGGTAGGGCACCCGAGTTTATGCCAAAGGGTGTTCGACATGACACAGGTGGAGGACCCTTCATCAATAATGCATCGATGTATGACCAAATTCTGAATTGAGATCGGAACCTGGAAGGAAACAATAGATGGGATTCTGGGTTCTCCTTGATCCAATTCAAAGGTGATCAACCGAGAGTCAGAGGAATCAACGACACCTAGCGCAGATAACAATGCTTTACGCTATGTTGGGAACGTTTTTAGTATTTCCAAAGTGTACATGGTTGTAGGATATTGGGCCAAGTCATCAACTATGCTATAGTTGAGGGAAGCTCTTGTAGTAGCATTGTTTGCGACACGATGCATAGGGAATCGTGGGGAGTTGGTTGCGCCATGTGTAGGGGGTCTTGGTAAATGGAGAGACATGTCAGCACTCATAGAGGTACACATTGCTAATGGGTTCAGTAGTTTCTATGGTGGAGCCATATTGGTTGTGTTGAGTTTGGAGGTTAACTTCGGACAACAACATCATGAGGTGATGGATACCAGCCTCAGCTGGTGGGGCCGCTGTAGGATTTGACGGATCAGGTGGGTCCAAGGGTTGGGTTGCAACCATACCTTTGTGTGGTAGGGGGTTTTGGAGCACCGTAGGAGGAGGACCTAGTGGTGCCAGGTTTGGTTGAGCTGGAGAAACCGCATTCAGATCATGTTGTTGGTCATTCTAAAGGAGTTGCTGGACATAAGCCATGTGGGGACACAAACGAGTGTAATGGCCATAGGTTTTGTAGATAGAAAACATATGGTTAGTCTGTGAATTTGGGTTATTCCTAGGTCAATTGGGACACTAGGTATTATGTGCAGGTGGTTCGACACCATTATTGTTTGGAGGATTGGGTTGTTGGCTTCCTCCTTGGGGCTAATTATTGCCTTGGTTTTTTCCTCGCTTGTTCTTTCCCTTCCCTTGTTGGTTATTGGGGGCAGGATAGTTTGGAAGGTTTTGCTGAGCATAAACCTATCCTGTAGAGATTGGAGGAGTCGAGGCTGGAGCTGGAGTGGGTTGCACAGGTGGTGCATAATATACCGAGGGAACTAGAGGGGATACAAACCCAACCACTTGGCCATAACATGATTGTGCCAAACAAGTCGGCCCATGGACATGATGAGTTGGTGCGGGAGGCGCATAGGAGGTGGTGGCTCCGGACTGGGTCACCATACATGAGCAATCAGGGGTGAATCTGGGTTGGGAAACATGATGGATGTTACCCGAGTGTGGTGCCATCATGGGAGAGGCCACATAGAATTGAGGGTGCTGTGTGATAGAGCCAATGACTCCATCAACAGTGTGGGATGCCCCTGATGTGTCATGGTGAGAGGTGTCGGATAGGGGAGCATCGGGTATGATGGTATATAAATGCCTAGACTAGGCGTAGATTAAGTCAAACTTTTGAGCCTTTAAGATGGCCTCCTCCTCAGATTGGGGTTTCTCACAGGCGACATCCTTGGCTATGGGTGTGAGTAAGGATTTCAAAAACTAGTCAAGGAAGATCTTATCATCCAATTGGATATTGCACAATCTACGTCTACATCACCGCTCATGGATGTGATCTGTGATGTGGGTAGTTGTATTTTGATGGCAAGATAAGAGGATCTCCAATCCCTCTTCATATCGAATGGGTAGTTGAAAGTATTGGAGGAACATGGAGGTAAGTGAGGAGAAATCATGGTAAGCGGCATGAGGCTTCTCGATGTACCATTTGGCTGCAACACCTGTAAGTGTGCGCTGGAACAATTTTAATCTAACTGAGTCATCCACGATGTTGTTCAATGAACACCCCAAGTGGAAAGACATGATATGGTTATGGGGGTCCTCACTTGCCTTTCCCTCAAACTTTGGGATGTCTGAGGAAAGTTTTGTAGGCATGGGAGGCTAATGTCGTTGATGGCTGATGGGTTCATTTGTTAACCTTGCCAAATATAGCAAGTTAAGACTAGCCATAATAAGTAGGATAGACTTGAGGTTGGCTCAGGAAGGACCAACAATGGTGCCGGTGGCTACGGGAACGTAGTTCCTATGTATGAATGTGGGCTAATGAGGTTGAATTCCGATAGTAGGAATAATCAGAATGGATATGGAAGGGCCATTGCCCCTAGGTATAAAAGGTGGTATGGTAGGAATCATGGTAGCTAGTGTGGGTCTTCTACTAGTGGGTAACATACTAGCAGCTGTGTGTGCAGTCGTGATGGGACCACTAGCAGGGATACCTATGATGATGGGTGGCAAGGATGTAGTTCCACCACCAACTATCCCTCCATGGAAGGGATCTAGATGTGTGCCAGCCATGGAGCTAGAAGAGGTAGTGAAACAAGTGGGTTTGGATTGGTAGGAATCTGAATCAGACTCAGAGGCTATGTGTGGCTCTGAGAATGGGGAGTGATGTCGACGATGGATTTGATGGTGACGGGTCAAAGAACTGAACTAAGGGGTGTGCCCCCTAAGACGATAGGAATAACTTGGTGGAGCAATGATGGCTTATGGTAGTGACAAGAAATGAATATGGACCCCTATTTTAATCAGCTTCCTAATGGTTCAAAATGAGTCACTCAACCACCAATGTTTTATGACGGCTTGCGTATTGGGGAAGTACCCCTCACTCCACGGCTCAGGTAAAACTAAGGACCATTTTTCCATAGATGACAACTCTTGGTTTTCCACATGGGTGGGTACTAGTCAATCTGACGGGGGTCTTTTCCCTTTTCACTTGGCAGGCCCTCTCAATGGCACGCTACTTCGGGGTTCCTGTGGTACTCCTCACAATGAGTTTTAGGGATATGGCCAAGTACTTCCCACAGTTTTTTGGATGGGACTTATGTCCCAAACTGAATGTTATTATGTTAATTGATTCATTTTAATGGCTCTGCTCGAGGTCATGAACCGAGCATGTTCACTTAATGGTGTGAGTGTGTGCACATGTATGTAAAAGGTTTCCTTCCAACCTGGAAACAAAGTGGGTAACAAGGTATTTTTTGTAGGAAATCAACAAGGGGTTATATCAGAGTAGGTTTGGATGGAAAAACAAGTCTGAACAGAGGTTTGGGATAGACAAGGATCTGAAACAGGCACAGAAAGTAGAATGTAAATTGATAGTTGCACTTGTCAAAGGAATAGACGCAATCTAGGTCACATAGGAAATAAAGGAAGAGGTGATCTAGATAGAGAAAAACTAAGTTGTGCCTAACAGAGAGTCATACATGACTAAGTCACTTGGAAAAGGGTCACAGGGGAAACTGGGGTTTCTTCGTCAGCCAAGACAATCACAATCCGGCTCTGTGAGCTAGGTCATGCATATTGGGGCTAAGGTTGCAGCCTAGGTCGCACTTATCAGGCGGAAAGGAGTGACTGGGTCATGGATTCTATCCCGATATGTGCTACTAGTGCTGAACAGGAAAAAATAAAAAAACAGATTCGGCACGGGCCCCGAGGGGGGGGGGCGCAGGCACTGGCGCTGTGAAGGTTTGAATCGGCCACGTGGGGGCCCAATCAATGGCGGATGAAGGTAGAAACTTGAAAATGAACTTGTAGCTAACCTACAAAAATAGGGATCCAAGAGGATCGACTAGCGGGGTCATAAAAACATTACAGGGATTTCTCCCTTGTCACGTGCAAAAGCACCAGCCTTACATCAATGCGACTGTAAGGGAGAGGTCATGAAAAACTAAAAAAATCAAACAAATTAGTGACAAAAATAAAATATATATACGAGGGAGAATGTCTCAACGTACTCTGTGGGAATGATATGGAAATGGGATGGTGGAAAAATGGTGTGTGAAAACCAGATAGAAAAATGTGTCCTCGCGTACTCACTAAAGTGGAAAAAAGGTATTTTGGGAAATTCGTTCACAATGTATTTATAGAATGGATCTAGGGTTTTTTGACCCAATGTGGTAACCCATGGAATTTTCTATTCTATGGTATTTCCCTATGGTTTTCTCTCTTTTAGGGTTTTGGAACCTTTTTTAGGGTTTTTGACCCTTTTTGGAGAGAGTGAAGGTAAACCATAGTTAATAATAATGTTTTAGACCATTTTTTGTGGAAAATACAATTGTGGAGGTCAAAAGTAAGGGAAATGTCGTAGGAATATGATGTATGTAGATGGTTTAGACCATGTAGAGCTAGGTGAACAATTTTTTGTGTTAACAAAGAGATCATGTGTACTACATGTAACATGGCGGGGAAGTATCAAGAGGATTGAAGTGATACTACAAAGGATCGAGAAGATCGAAGTGCTGCTGTAAAGGATCGAGAAGATCAAAGTGCTGCTACAACGGATCTAGAATATCGAAGTAATGCAAAGGGTTAAAGATCAAAGTGCTGCTATGAAGGATCAAGAAGATCGAAGTGTTGCTACAAAAGGATGAAGTGATCGTTTGCTGCAGAAGATGAATCCATTGAAGAGTAATTATTCTAGTTACTAATGAATGTTGAAAAATTTGTATGACATATAGATGAGCTACCTCGATACTGTTGAAGATACTCTCTCGCGTTACTCCCATAGTTGTTGATGATGTTGTCAGTATAATACCCTTCTCGTTAAGGGGGAGAGTTGAAATATTGTAACTTCAAAGGATATTATAAATGTATTTTATTGATGTACCCCAAGGGAGATATTATTATTTATTCGTTGGGATGATACTATTGTAATTGGTCATCATAGAGTCATGAGGTAAATCATCCGCTGTAAGTAGGGACAATAGTACCCCAATGAATAATATAAAATACTTTTTTAGTCTTCCTAGGTGAATTCGACCCAGACAGTTTAGTGGGGCCAACTTGTTAGGGTAAAATTCAGTTGACCTAAAGTGTATAAATAGAGGAGCTGGGCTCCTCATTAGAACATAAGACTCACTCACTTGAGTAGCGCATAGGAGAGAGAGAGAGAGAAATATCAGCAAGGAGGAGAATACATATTTTGGGTTTTTATCTTATATATCTTATAAAGAGGAAGTTTTGTTGGGTTTGTTTCCCCTTGAGGGTTTCCCGGGATAAATACTATGTCTATCTTGTGATAGTTTTTCTTTCAGTGATTTTTCATATGCTAATGTTGTGAATTTGTATTAAACACTAATGGTATCTAGTCTAGCATATGAAATCTTAACATGGTATCAGAGCTATCGTGAATAGGACAACTTTCACAAGGTCAAACTCCCTCTCCTCTCCCTCTGAAAGAATTTAGGGTTTTTGCAAAGTTTAGAATTTGGAATATCTACTTGCATAGAAAGTTACAGCTCCCTAGAGTGCATCTATTGAGCCTAGGATCAATATTTTTGAAAGGTTGATTCTCCAAGAAATCCAAACCCTGGTTTGGACCTGAACCAGAACACTGCAGAAAACCATAACCAAAAATTCTGTAGAAGCTGCAACCTTGCAAGCAAGTTTTGAAGGGTGAAGATTTGGGATCTCTAGAAACCAAGTGGACCAACCAAATTTCCTCAGACATGTGCATCTCCTCATAAGTTCAGTTTTTCATTTTAAGAAAATTCAATTTTTAGTGACCTCCTGGACAGGATGGCCCCAAGCACTAATCTTGAGGACAAGCTGTAAGGCATAGAAAACTTCATAGCTTGGAAGTTGTTGGGGAAAAAGATTAAACAAATTATAAAATATATCCAATGATTTAATTGTCAATCCAGAGAGAGCATAAACTTGTGAGGTACAGACAAAATATATGCAGGGGCAGAGTATTTCTAACTTAATCTAGGTGATTGAAATTAACATGTGACTGAAATTGAATTAAGATTGCAAAAACAAGAAATGACATGAAAAAAAAATCTAATCTAGAAAAGCAGGAAATTGCATGACATAAATCTAATCTAAGAAAGCATAAGATTTCAAAGAATAAACTGATATAAATAAATCAACATTAACTTGTGAGATCACATAAAATCTATACTGACAATGCATAATAAAGAAATCATTGAAATTATATACTAACAATTCATAAGAAATAAACTCAAATTAACATGGGAGAATAAAAGGATTTACATTAAGCATCATCTCCATTACATAACAATGAAAATCCACCATATGACTAACTCTCAAAATATCTAAACTATTCTCTACTTCCACACCACTAGAGAGGCCTCTAATAAAATGAGGAGAGAGCCCTCCTATTTATACATGAATTTAGAATAACCAATCCATAATTACAGATCCACTATTCTAGGGACAATTTTAGGGGCGAATTTTAACCCAGTGGGCTATTTTTCCATGTTTTTCTCCCAAAAAAGATTCACCATTTTGCATTTTTTGAAGCTCTATTTCTCCCAATTTTGACGAGGTAAAATTTTTTCATCCTAAAAATCGCCAAATTATTATATAAACGATATAAAATCCTTGGAAATTATTATTTTTTTTGAAAAATATCACCAATCATTTTATAGTTGGCCTTTTAAGAATTGGTGATATTCNTCAAATTATTATATAAACGATATAAAATCCTTGGAAATTATTATTTTTTTTGAAAAATATCACCAATCATTTTATAGTTGGCCTTTTAAGAATTGGTGATATTCGCCAACATTTATACACTTTTAAATAAGTATGGTTCCTTAAAATCATCCCTGCACTATTCTCTCAACTTATCCCTCAAAATCATCAACAAATCCACTTTTCTCTCAACTTATCCCTTCAAATCCTCCAACAAATATTAGATGAGATATTATCTCCACGTTTCCATGATCTACTCCTTGACATTAGCCCACATCTTGAAGATAAAATTCGAATTTGAGGCTAGGTGGTGACTTTTGAGCTTGTTAAAGTCTTCAAATATACCTGTAATCATCACCAAACTCATCCAAATTTAAGGTATAATGAAAATATATTAATTTTCTTAATATTTAACCACAAATTCACTCAAAATACTCAAAAATAATTTTTTTGGAAAATGGTAATATAAACCCATATGTATTATCAAAGTGGTGGATATTAATGGTTTTATGGAAGGACAAGATAGGAATAAGGTGACAAATGGCATATGAAAGATGAATGAAATGTGGTATTTTTGCGGCTCAACATTCCCCCCAACTAAACGTGTTGCATGTCCTCATGCAACTATGCATTTATTCTCTTTAAAACTTTTGGCTTTGTAGCTAGGTTTTACATGATGATGGTATGTAACAGTAAATCATTCCATGATTTGAAATGTATGAGTGGCAGAAATTTTCCTTATGGTTGGTTCTTGTGTGACAACCATAACTATAACAAATGTTGGTTTTTGTGTCAACAACATTTGCTTGTTTAAGTTTGTATCTTTGCTACAATACATAAGATTTAAAAGTATACATGCATTGGAAATGATGAACCATCAATGCATATTAGAAATCCTTTTCTTCATATTATGAATCATGCCAATATATATAGCAACGTTTTTTATTCAATGTGTAAAAAAGCATAGTTTGGGAAAGACATGTAATGGTAAATGAGATGATGAATATGTAAAATGGTAATGAATAGTCCCCCCCCCCACTAAAGATGGATTAGGTTTATGAAAAGGAGAAATGGAATGTAACATGGTGGAGGAATTTTCCAAATTCATTCATTTTCTAGCATTTAAGGAATTGCATGGTTAAAGATTAGAAAACAACATACCTCCACTTACCAACAAGTTGATGAACTTATACAATAGGAATGTGGTTGATACTGCTGCTGGATCACGGACCATGAAGTGAAGAAATCTGAATTGCTACTTGGTTGGATGAAGCAAAAGATGAAAGCTTAAAGTAGAACTATGGTACTCTCATATGGCTAAAGTATGCTGCTGTAAAATTGTTGATGGAGTCATGCAAAGTATATAGTCTTCACCTGCTACAAAAATTGATGGTACAATTCTTACCATGCGAATAAATGTGTCGATGTCGAACATGGAAAGAAGTCATTGGATTACCGACCATTGAATAATGTCGTTAACCAATGCGAGGAAATCTCACCATTGATATCAATGAGTTCCAAGGTACCTAAGCACATCATGTAAAGTACGAATAAATGAGCTGTGTCGATCCACTTGCAAGATCTAACGATCAAGGGATATTGATATATTCCCATGATTGTCAGCGAGAGAAATTTCCATTAAGGCATGCAAGCCTCAAGGTACTAGGAATAAACTCTAGTCTCTATCCCAGATAGTGTGCTGAGGTCGATGGGGAAAGACTTGTTGAAAGGTAGGCCTTAAGGAATCCCACATTAGTCAACACAAGTTGTAAATAATGAGTGGTAGGACTATAGATAAAAGATCTCATGGTTAGACAGTTTTTATGGTAAGGATAACAAAGAAATACAGTCATGGAAAGGAAACTGAATGGTTTTATTTAGAAGGGAAAAGATAAACTGAAAATGAGGAAAATGTGTGCGACTCGAAAAGGTAGACATGTGGAAAGTTATGATGTATAAGGCAGAAAAAGTAGACTCTAACATGGATGACGAATAAGCTTGGAAGAAAAAATGGTAATAATCATGACATGGCATAATTGGTTTCTGAAAGGCTTCTTTCTGGCAGCAAAATGTCATGACATACATAGTGGAAACTCAGCTTCTTCAAGCTTTCAATGGAACATTTTTCTGAAAATTTTCTGCAATTCTAGAAATTCCATTCGTTCGTCTTTGAACCTGCAAAAAGGTTAGCATTTTCCTACAACAAAATTGTGAGAGAATTGAAAATATAGGAAAATATGTGCTTAACAAAAGTTAAAGAGAATAAATAAAATGCTCTTATACCTGAAAGTGGCAACCCTTCTTGTCAAAACCTGTTTTTTGGTGACTTGCGAAAACAAGTTAGCGCAACAAACATAAAATTTGATCAAGTTCCTTTGTAATTTTTAATTTTATGATTTTGTTTGTTACCTAATACTTTTTATTTATTTATATGTTTTTAGTTTTTAATTTTATTTTATTATTATTTTTTAATGTTATCATAACCCTTTTTAATATAATTTTTAAAGCGTTTTTGTATATATATTTTGTTTAAATTTGATTTATTTACAAAAACAAATTTTTATGTGCTTTTATGTATATAGATACTAATGTAAGTTTTATTATGTTACTTTGTTTTTTTTTCTCTAACGTTTTTAATTGTTTTACAATAAAAAGAAATTGGAACATAAATGATTGAGTGTGTGTCTTTATATAATGATTGAGCAACAGAGAGAGAGGGTCAACCCTTTCAGTGGTCGACCCCTCTAAAAGAAAACTATCTTAATGATCTAGAATAGAGAAAAGTGTGCAAACAAACTATTTTTTATGATAAATTTGGCATCTTGAAGCAAACAAACACCTACCTCCCCCAAACGAAAGATGTGTCATGTCCTACTATGCAAAAATAAAAATTAAGAAGAAGGCTTAGCTGCAACAACAGTTGCTTTCAATTTCAAAGACGCATATTATTTTAACATTATTTTGTGTTTTTCATAGATTACTTTTCCCAAAATGTTGGGAAAAAATATTAAACAAATTATAACATATATCCAATGATTTAATTGTCAACCCAGAGAGAGCGTAAACTTGTGAGGTATGGACGAAATATATGCTGGGGCAGAGTATTGCTAACCTATTCTACAACTGAAATTGAATATAATTTATGAAAATAGAAAATTGTATGAAAGTAAATCTAATTGCAGAAAATATGAAATTGCATAAATTAACTTGATAAAGAAAGACTGAAATTGCATGAAATAAACTGATTGAAAATAATCAACATCAACTTGTGAGATCACATAAAATCAACACAATTAATTCATAACCAAGACATCAATGAAAATCTATATTAACAATTCATAAGAAAGAAACTCAAATTAACATGATAGAGAATAAGAGGATTTGCATTGAATTATCATCTCCATTACATAACAATAAAAAATGCATTCTATGACTAACTCTTAAATATTCTCTACTTCCAAACCACTAGAGAGATATCTAAAAAAATGAGGAGAGAGCCCTCCTATTTATACATGAATTCAATATAACTAATCATAATTATAGATCCAATATTCTCTCAACTTATCCCTCAAAATCCTCAACAAATCCACTTTTCTCTCAACTTATCCCTTCAAATCCTCCAGCAAATATTGGATGAGATATTCTCTCCACATTTCCATGATCTTCTTCTTGAAATTAGCCCACATCTTGAAGCTGAAATTCAAATTTGAGACTAGGTGGTGACTTTTGAGCTTGTTAAAGTCTTCAAATACACCTATAAGCATCACCAAACTCATCCAACTTTAAAGTATAATGAAAATATGTTATTTTTCTCAATAATTAACCACAAATTCACTCAAAATACTCAAAAATAAATGATTTGGAAAATAACAAGGTAACCCATATTTAGTCATGAAAATGATGGATATTAATGGTTTTATGGAAGGATAAAATAGGAATAAGGTGATAAATGGTATGTGAAAGATGAATAAAATATGGTATTTTTGCAGCTCAACATTTCCCCCAACTTGGCTAGTTGCATGTCCTCATGCAACTATGCATTGATTCTCTTTAGAACTTTTGGCTTTGTAGCTGGACTTCACATGATGATGGTATGTAACAGTAAATCATTCCAGGATTTTAAATGCATGAGTGGCAACAATTTTCCTAATGGTTGGTTCTTGTGTGACAACCATAAATATAACAAATGTTGGTTCTTGTGTTAAGAACATTCGCTCGTTTTACATGTATTTTTGTTGCAATACATAAGATTTAAAAGTATACATGCATTGAAAATCATGAACCATCAATTTACATTAGAAAGCATTTTCTTCATTTTGTGAATCATGCCAATATATATAGCAATGTTTTTATTCAATTTGTAACAAATCATAGTTTGGGAAATGCATGTTGGTTAATGGTAAATAAGATGATGAATATGTAAAATGGTAATGAAAATCCTCCCTCCCCCCCCACAACTTAAGATGGATTAGGTTTATGAAAAGGAGAAAGGGAATGGCATGAGGGAATTTTCCAAATTCATTAATTTTCTAGCATTTAAAGAATTATATGGTTAAATATTAGAAAACAACATACCTCCACTTACCCAAAAAGTTGATGAACTATGCAATAGGAATGTGGCTGCTGCTCTTGGATCATAGAAAGTGAAGTAAAGGATCTGAACTTGCTTGGTTGTATGAAGTAAAATATGAGATATGAAAGTAGAACTATGTTACTCTCATATGGCTGAAGTATGTTGTTGTAAAATTGCTGATGGAGTCATGCAAAGTATATAGTCTTCACCTGCTACAAAACCCGATGGTACAATTCTTACCATGGGAATAAATGTGTTGATGTTGAACATGGAAAGAAGGCATTGGATTACCGACCATTGACGAATGTCATTAACCATTGCAAGACATTCTCACCATCAATGTCAATGAGTGCCAAGGTACCTAAGTACATCATGCAAAGTTCGAATACATGAGCTGGTGTCAAGCCACTTGCAAGATCTAATGATCAAGGGACATTAATGTATTCCCATGATTGTCAGCGAGAGAACTTGCCATTAAGGAATGCAAGCCTCAAGGTACTAAAAATGAACTCTAGTCTCTATCCGAGATAAAGTGCTAAGGTCGATGGGGCAAGACTTGTTGAAAGGTGGGCCTTAAGGAATCCCACATTAGTCAACACGAGTTGTACATAATGAGTGGTAGGAGTATAGATGAAATATCTCATGGTCAAACAGTTTTTATGGCAAGGATAACAAAGCAATGTAGTCATTAAAAGCAAACTGAATGGTTTTATTTAGAAGGCAAAAGATAAACTTGAAAATGAGGAAAATGTGTGCGACTTAGAAATATAGACATGCGGGAAGTCATGATATAAGGAAGGAAAATAGTAGACTCTAACATGGATTGAGAATAGGATTGGAAAGAGAAGGATAATTAATCATGACATGGAATAATTGGTTTCTAAAAGGCTTCTTTGTGGTAGCAAATGTCATGACATACACAAAGGAAAACTCAACCCTTCAAGCTTTTAATGGAGCATTTTTTTTGAAAAATTTCTACGATTCTAGAAATTATCTCTGCA
>LPNX010114018.1:9254-23115 GCA_001517045.1 Pseudotsuga menziesii
ATTATTGAAGACATGAGAGCTCAATATCACACAACATTATATTATTATTAAATGGTACAGAACAACATTACAATGAGGGTCCTCACTCTTATAAAGAGCTTAAGAGACCAAAACNATTATCGAAGACATGAGAGCTCAATATCACACAACATTATATTATTATTAAATGGTACAGAACAACATTACAATGAGGGTCCTCACTCTTATAAAGAGCTTAAGAGACCAAAACCCTAGCCTTAATACATAAACCCTAACATTTAACCTAAACTCACTTAAGTGACTTTATTACATGTGTAGCCTTATATCTTAACAATTTTGTTAGGGTTTAGGAGTTGGTTATCCTAACCACTTCATTTTTTATGATATTTTGACCATGTCTAGAGGAATTTGATCCTCCCTAGAATAGTTCTAGGATTTTAACCCAAGATATTGTATTTTATTTGGAGGGTTGTTGAGCTTAAAGTCTGTATAAGAGGCTCCCCTCTCATTTGTTATCTCATTGTTGTTAATTGGAGAATAAAATTTTGTCAAGCTTTTAGATCTAGTTCAGAGATGAGTAAACTTGCTCCATTGAAACAAAGTAAAAGAAAATATCTTTGCTTGTTATATGTTGTAGTTTTGTTAGCTTCCTTGTAGGTGGCATCTTTATGAGTCTTACAGGTTTAAGTGAAGCATAGGTTAAAGTGTTGATTTTTGTACCTAGGAAAGTGTTCCCCTAGTGATTTTTTCCTAAGTCACTAAAAAGGGGAAAATGTAGTTTTGTTAGCTTCCTTGTAGGTGGCATCTTTATGAGTCTTACAGGTTTAAGTGAAGCATAGGTTAAAGTGATGATTTTTACACCTAGGAAAGTGTTACCCTAGTGACTTTTGCCTAAGTCACTTAA
This sequence comes from Pseudotsuga menziesii, assembly GCA_001517045.1. Taxonomy (NCBI): domain Eukaryota; kingdom Viridiplantae; phylum Streptophyta; class Pinopsida; order Pinales; family Pinaceae; genus Pseudotsuga; species Pseudotsuga menziesii. The sequence continues at coordinate 10,138 of LPNX010114018.1, forward strand.
ACCTGTAAGACTCCAACCTTCGGGGAAAACCTGTAAGACTCTCAACCCAACGAACACTCAAACGTTGCCTTGAAATTCGTGCCAACCCAGCAGTGTATGGACTGTCTGAAAACAAGCTGTGTGGACCTCAATTTCAATGCCCAAAAAAAATTTCCTCGAAATTCGTGCCAACTACACCATCATTTAATTATGCTCCCTCAAAATTCGTGCCCATCTTTGACCTTGATTTTTGTGCCCAATAAATGTTGTGCAGACACTGTACGGATTTTGTATGGACCTCAAAATTTGTGTTGTTGTCTAGAAAATAGTGCCACTATTTTCTCCTCGAAATTTGTGCTTGTTAATTGTTGTACGAATTGTTGTACCCTTCTCAGTTCTCGTGCCTACAAATTTCTCTCTCATTGTCTTTTCTCTCTTCTCTTTCTGCTCTCCAAAATCAGTTTCTATGACTTGGAAAAGTAAAGTGGCAAGTACCTGGTCAAGTTAGGCAAGAAAACATGTCGTTTTAGAGAGTTTCAAGCTACGGAAGTTTCCTCATCCAAGCTAGGCGCAACTCTCCAAGTGGGGGGGCAGGCATGTGTGGAAAAGCTTCAATTTTTGGAAAAGACTCAGAGTTTGGGCAAGTGCTATAACCAGCATGTGATGTTGCCATTGTTTACATCCAGTTCCAACCCTGTGCCAACCCACAACCAACTCAATCCAAGCTAGCACATCCTTGAGGAAGTGCGCCCCCGTTGGCTTGTCAGTTTTTCTATTTAAGCAGGCTCTCATGCCTCTTTCTTGACGAAAGAAATTGTATGGAACTTATGCTCCTGTATCTTGTAATCGTTTGTTGAATTTACTGAATGAATAAAGGCTTTGGAGGCAAGAATTGTGTCACTCTCTTCATGTGTGTGGATGCTTACTATTAGTTTTGGGAGGTAATCTGTGTCTTTTCATTACTTGTTTTGTTGATTATCTATTGGCCTTTAAAGGAGAGATATCTCTCAGTAGGGTAAGAGAAGTAGATTTGTTTATCTATCATCTTATTATTTAGTTGCATAAGAAAACCTTAGAGATACATGTTATTTTTGTTTAAATTCATGTTTTCTGAGATTTTTATGTGATTAATCTTTCTTGTACAAGTGTGTTCAAAGGATTGCAGGTTGCTCAGCTTGAAGAGGAAGGCGTTCTAGTTTGACTCTCTTTCCTTTTCAAGCATACCAAGAAGGACATAATCCCTCCAAGTTCCACTTAGAAAACCCCATTGCCCAAGTTCAAGGGCTTACTATTCATCTTTTTCTCTCATCTAAATTTTAATTTTTTTTCTGGTTACCAGTTACTTTGACAAATGTTAATCAATTTAGTGAACTAATATAGATCATAAGCTAAATCCGATTTACATTTACAATTTAGTTAGATCTGATTTTTATAGTTCAATCTCATAAATCTAGCTTCAAACAAGTACTTTTCAATACTTCAAATTTTTACCTTTTAAAGAGTACTTGAATAATATGTTAAATGTTTATTGTTTCAATCAATTATTTAGCATATTTGATTAATTACTTGTTGTTTTGCAACAATTCATGAACAGGTAGAGAGGCACTCTGGCAAAAATTTGAAGATTTAATCCATCTAGGAGCCTTTCCTCTTGTTACTTATTCTATAGGCATTACTCAAGCCTCATTTTTGTAAATCTATGTTTCCTATTCTACAAAGGAACACATATATTCTTCATTGTAATCATTGTAAAAAGAGAGGCAAGTGGGCAGCCAAGTGCCCACACCCCATCCCCCTGGGGGGATTCACATCTTTTTCACTTTTTTTTCGTTTTTTTTAAGTTTTTACTTTCTTAAGTTAAAATTAACGAATCCAACTGTGTTCTTGGAAACGAGAGTATCGGTTCTGTGATTTAAACAACTCACGTTNTTTTTTTTTCGTTTTTTTTAAGTTTTTACTTTCTTAAGTTAAAATTAACGAATCCAACTGTGTTCTTGGAAACGAGAGTATCGGTTCTGTGATTTAAACAACTCACGTTTAAGTTTAAAACTCTTAAAATTAACAAGGCTTCATTTTTCCGTATGCTCTTGTGACCACTGTAGGCCATTGGCTGGATCGGTGGGACAATCAGAAAGGAATTGAAGTGACTAGTAATTAGTTTCACACTCCAATTAAAATGTCCAAAGTGAAAATCCGAGACTTTTCGAAATTACTCGTTGGTGGGTAAATTCTGCAAGTGAAGCGGGAACTACTAGAAAGTGACTGTGGGGCCCCGTTAGGCTACACCCTTGTTGGTGTAGTGTTGAACACAACCCCACGACTTCATCTAGCCCACACGTCACTGTGAGAGCCACTTCCTAGTAAATCCGTACATATTCCTCGTACCCCTCGAGTATATTTGGAATCCCCCGTTCCCTTAATAATTAGATCATTGCCACACTTTTAATAAAGTTGACCAAGAATCAACCCACTCCTTAATCACTCATCTAATTAATTTAAAAGGAACCAACTAAGACAACTGCAATACTTATTGAGACATCACTAGCAACCCTCATTCACGCAAGCATTCCATTAGCACTAGTCTATCTGGCATTCTTATTTATTGTTTGTATTTAAGTCAATCAATGTGTTGTATGGAATGTTATTTTATATGCTAGTTATTTAAATCATTTGCAGTTCATCATAGTTTCAATATTTTATATCATTACATCTCCCAGATTAGTTGTTTTATTTTCATAGATTAAAACAGCCTTAGATTATTTTACTAGAGAACACCCCCCTTGGCTTCGCTAGGAGAGAGCCTAGGTGGAGGAGTCAAGATCAAGTCACAACACTTGACTCTTGCTTGCCCCCAAGGCTGCACCCAGTGGCTTGAAGATTTTTGCCACGTGACCCGAGGTGTGAATTAGGCGGCAACACTCCCCATCACAAAACTNTCAAGATCAAGTGACAGCACTTGACTCTTGCTTGCCCCCAAGGCTGCACCCAGTGGCTTGAAGATTTTTGCCACGTGACCCGAGGTGTGAATTAGGCGGCAACACTCCCCATCACAAAACTGAAATTCCCTTGTCTCAGGTAATCAAAGTCGCATCTAAAGAAAAAGGGACTAAGCCAATGAAAGGCTACATGAAAAGTAAATGTGAAATGCAAATGAAATCTCTAAGGGGATATAAAAATAAATAAAAAAGGTATCATGATATGAAGGTGCGAGGATGGATGACCCATGACAACACTTCCAAGGCACACATGTGGAAGAAAAATCCAAAAATCCTAACTCTTGAAAGCTAAGGATAGAGCTGACACTCTTATGTTGCTATGATAGTTAACCCCATCGATTAGATAGTTATTTCAAAAAGACCCCCTTTCTTTCCTATGTGCGTAATTTGTTAATTTTTCATAAACTAGATCTTATTGATATTTATTCACTGATTTTTATACCCAATATTAATTAAACACAAAATTGAATAAAAAATAAAAATACACTGATTTACTTAACAAATGATGCAGAGCAGAAAGATCCAATAACCATACACATTATGCATAAGATATTTTACCTTGGAAACCCCAATCCCTAGGGAAAACCAACAAACAGTTTGTCTTCTTATTGCATATTTAAAACAGCACTTACAATTTCAAGTTTCCAGATATAACACACCAGATCAGACTATTGACTCACCCCTACAACAATTGTGCCCAAACCTTCAACAATATTACAAACCCTAGCTTGAATGAATCACTCACTCCAAAGCCTCTAAGAGAATCCCGCTCTTAGATCTGATCACTCACTAATCTCAGCTTGAGCGAATCCCTCTATCTAAAGCCTCTAAGAGAGTCCCTCTCTTAGATTTGATCACTCACTATCAATGATCTCACACACACTAACAATGGCTTTTGTGTCTCATCCTCTAACCTAGGCTCACTTTTATTTCATTACCATATGCAAATACCATGGGTCAATACCATGGAACACCAAATACCATGGGCCCCTTTACATAAAGTAATAATAAAAGCACATTCACTTTAAAGTAAAGCTCCTAAGTCTGAGAGTCTCTTGGATGACTCTTGCATGCCAGAGACTTGTCCTATGCAAAAGTACATGTCCGATGCTACAAAAATTAACACTCCCTCTTAGTGAAAAACCTACTTCTAGAAGATCCTCCTTCAGGATCAATCACATCCTTTGTTGTTGTAGTTGCTCCATCTGAACTGGGAGATCCTCCTGCTACTTGTGCTGGACTCTAATCTAGAAGTCTGTTAACCCCATCCATTAGTGTCATCTCATGCCAAGTAGGCCTAGTGAGAGAATCTTCATGCTCTCCCTTTGTCACTGACGTTGATCCATTAGAGAGACATGCAATGAGTGAAAACCCATCCTCGAACCTAGCTACAAACTCATCCATCTCAGCTCTAGCAGCCACATCTTTCTTCTGCATGCCCTTCTTCTTGTTAGGGCATTGGATAGCATAAGCTGCCATCATGCAAAGCATTTCACCCTGCTAGTGTCTTTCTTCTTCTTGTTTCTCTCAAAGATGTCTTTTGCAGTAGAGCCCTTCACAAAATTCCACAGCTTGATCTCCTTGAGAACAACTACTATTCTCACTTTCCATTGTAGGTAGTTGGAGATCCCTTCCAGCCTGTCGTCATACGTGATATTCGATGCCATGTAGAAGAAATAACTCTCTACAATCCTTGTAGAACCTACAACCTAGTCTTGCGGAAAAAAAAAAGGGTATCGCCCAGAGGTCGCCTTGCAGTTGTCTTGTTTCCCTGGTCAGTTTCTAAGTTGCCCAAAATTTTTCAGGGCCTACTGCCTGAATTCCAACCCCTNGGAAAAAAAAAAAGGGTATCGCCCAGAGGTCGCCTTGCAGTTGTCTTGTTTCCCTGGTCAGTTTCTAAGTTGCCCAAAATTTTTCAGGGCCTACTGCCTGAATTCCAACCCCTACCCGGTGATATTGTTCTGTTGTTAGTGACATTATTCCCTGTCAAATCTGGCGTGTCCGCACTTGTCCCGACCACCATTTAGATGGTTTCGCTATCCACGTGAAGTCTTGACTGCACATAAGTCAGCGCCGATGCACTCGGTCACCGATGGCTGGCTCTGTGTCGTTTCGTCCATTGCTCAGCCACCCTAGCTCCTACAACCACCAATTCGATCTCGTCACACACCGTGCAATTTCCTAAGACACCTATTGCATGGCGTCTGTAAACTATTCAACTACGAGTTAAAACTCCTTTTAACCCTTGTTGGTGCCCTATCTAAAAGTTACCCTGTGAACCGTGAGTCTGTAAATGAGTCTGTCCTTGCCAAGTTTTTTAAATGTTGTAACGATGACGCTCGCTCTCGAGTCCTGTCAAGTATCCTAAAGGAAGGTCAGTCCCTTGAAGGCCTTACCTTGCCCTACCCCTTGCACATTTTTAGAACTGAAGTGTAGTGGGTAATGTCTTTGGTTTGTCAAGTGTTAGGTCTAGATGACGATTGTCGTATAGGTGATGTTATCCTTGGTTTCCTGCTAAAAGTAAATTCTTTAAGTCCCGAGTCCCAGTCATTTCCTGTGCTTAATTTAGACGAATATCTGGCCGAAGCGATCCACCTCTAGTTGACTGAATTTCCCAAGGTCCAGTTTTTTAGGTTTCAAACACACTTGCTTAACATGTTATTATGTTCCAATGTTACAGAATTGAAGNAATCCAATCGTCAATCCCATGCCACAACACTTGATTCCTAATCAGCTTCTATGTCTGTAGCTGCAAGTCTGTCGAGCCTTCACCTACGGATCCACAGCGTCGTCACTACCTGTTGTGATGGCAGTTGTTATGCCTAGATCTCACCTGACACTGCATTCGGTTACAGCAGCCTCGATTTGCACCTGTTGTACAACACGTATAGGCCACCGCCGACAAACTCCCGCATGCTCAATAGCATGTGCTCTACGAGCCCACGCCTGTCGTTAGCGCCCACCAACACTTCTGCATTCACCTGCGACTGCCAGCTCCTCCGATTAGTAGCAGCTCCAATGCTCACGACCTGTCTGTCAGTTCTCACGTAGCCCTTCACACTACTGCTCCTCAGCTATCTTCCACGTCTAGCAGCATGCTCGACTCCAGTTCCCTCGTTGATTCTTCTCCGTTTTGCTTGTGGTTTCTCCTCATTGGATCTGCGGCTAGCATGGACTCCTACTCGAACACAGTCTACCACTCCAACTGCAGTAGCTCACTATCTCTTAGCTCGCGGACCTGAGTCTCCCTGCTGGCTCGACACAGCTCTCCTCAAACTTCATCTCGACCTGAGTACAACCAACTGGTGTCTTCCACGAGCACTTTCTCAACCATCGAGCCTAAACTACATTTACTGCAATCGTACATTGGTGTAAGATGTCCGTACGACCTGTACTATGGCCGTACGATGTTTCTTTTTTTTTTTCTTCTCATAAATCACTCCTAATGATTCCAACTCAAAGCAACCTCGAGAATTCGGCAGTTAACTTGTGCTTATTTCACTGTGGTTATTTTCAAAGAACTTGGCTTGGATACCATGTTAAATTTTCATAAACCAAATCTGATTGATATTGATTCATTGATTTTTATCTCCAATCTTAGTTTAACAAATAAAATTGAATTAGAAATAGCAATTAACTAATTTACTTAACAAATGATGCACATTCGAAAGATCAAATAACCATACACAATTTGCACAAGATATTTTACCCTAGAAACCCCAATCCTAGGGGAAAACCAACAAATAGTGTCTTCTTATTGCAGATTCAATACAACACTTATAGTTTCAGGTTTCTGAATATAACACATTAGATCAGACTCTTGACTCAACCCTGCTGTAATTGTCCCTAAACCTTCAATAATATGACAAACCCTATAGCTTGAATGTATCACTCACTCCAAATCCTCTAAGAGAATCCCTCTCTTAGATCTGATCACTCACTGATATTAGCTTGAGAAAATCCCTCTCCAAAGCCTCTAAGAGAATCCCTCTCTTAGATCTGATCACTCACTGTCAATGATTTCACACACACCAACAATGACTTTTGTGTCTCATCCTCTCAACGAAGCTGATTTTTATTTCATTACCATATGCAAATACCATGGACCACCAAATACCTGGCCCCCCTTACATAAAGTAATAACTAAAGCACATTCACTTTAAAGTGAAACTCATAAGTCTAAGAGTCACTTGAACGACTCTTGCATGCCAAACACTTCGCCTATGTAGCAGTACATGTCCAATGCTACAAAAATCAACATAATTCACTCCATGTACCCTCACTTGATTTAGGTAAGTTGAGCTACGCATATTGACTTAGGAATCTCAGCATTCCCTACAGATCCACCAAAGTGTAAAGGCCAAATTTTTTGAGCATTTTTGTATGTAGAGTGTTGATTTGGGGCTAAATACCCTAATCATGCCATGGATGGTCCTCTTGATTTCCACTTCTAGGAGGTGCTCGCCCTATAGAGGTTGGTAAACTTGGGGAGCCAATCACTTGGACGCATGATCACACTGATTTATTTGCCATGTGAAAATGATAACGCTTTGTAAAGCATTGTGTACCCTATCTAACATGCCTTATTTCCTTACTTGGACCTATTTTGTCATATAAAACCCCTACTCTAAGCTATGTTAGTGGGACATTGTACTTCCTTATTGAAGAAGCCTACAAGGGTTATGAAGGAGGATGTTGACAACACTAATCTGTTGAGGTTAGTTGAGCATGATGTCCTTTTAACACACCTAGCACCTAGTGTGGCCCAATTGCATCATTATTATTATTATTATGTCATTTAGAGATATTTTATTGTTATTTTATGAGTGGTTTAGCCCCCAAGTTGTGGATGAGCAAGTCAAATGTTATATTTTCACATTATCTTGTAGGTTCGTGACTTAAAATTAGGTGAGGCTAGTCTTATATAAATAGAGCCTCCCTCTCATTATAAAAACACAACAAGATATGGGTTCATTATGAGATCTTTCTATTTGTCTTGGTTTATTGGAGCTCTTGATGCTATGCGCACCTCTCTTTGGATGGCCTTTCTTTCTTGAAGATTGATGAGATGAAGTTCTAAGGTTTCTTTTACACATGCTATAGATTTATGCTAAAGAATGGTTGTAATAACTCAAGCAAAGAGATGACCTAACGCGTTATCTTGCTCATCTTTGTTAAATGTTGATAAGTTATACTTCAAACCTAGTTTAATGGTGCTTTTATGGTCCATTATTCTAAAGTGTTAGGGTTTCTTGCTTGTATTTTGTTAACCTTGCATGAGGAGACCTTCCTTTCATAGGGACTCTCCATTGTTATTTGGCTTTGGACTTCTTCTCTTTCCCTAATTAGGCTCTTCTACCTAACTCTTGTGGTTGCTAGTTGATGTCCCAATTGCAAGTATTGAAAGCCATTTTAAGAGAGGGGCATTGATATTGATCTCGCAATGCCCTAGCGATTAAGACGAGAATCATATGCCCTATCTTTTCAACAAATATATCTCACTTTTATCAATTCACATGCCTTTTATTTCACATGGATCTTTATATATTAAAAACCCTAAAAAATATAATATTGCTAGAAAAACCCTAAAAATCTAAATAAATTCATAACTTCAAAAATAACTGTGAGTTTGTAATTCTAGTTCACCCATCAATTTTTCCCTAGTAGATTTATCCACAGATTCCTGAGGGTGTCCTACTTTGACCCAGGGATGATTTTAAGGAACCATACTTATTTAAAAGTGTATAAATGTTGGCAAATATTACCAATTCTTGAAACGCCAACTATAAAATGATTGGCGATATTTTTCAAAAAATATTTTAATTTCCAAGGATTTTATATCGTTTATATAATAATTTGGCGATTTTTAGGGTGAAAAAATTTTACCCCATCAAAATTGGGTGAAACAAGGATTCAAAAAATGCAAAATGGTGAATCTTTTTTGGGAGAAAAACATGGAAAAATAGCCCATTGGGCTAAAATTCACCCCCAAAATTATCCTTGCTTTGACCTAGTGTATTAGGAAACATGAAATTGCTTAAACTAGGGATTTTACAAGGTTGTTGCAGTTTTGATTGGACCATCAAGTGTGCCCTAGGCCGTTTGATCACCTCTCCTTTAGAATGCACTTTTATGAGGTGGTGCCTTTGGAAGTGTGAAACCTCACCTTGGTATTTGTGAAATGTATTGAAGTGGTGTTATTTACTGATAATCACTGGTAGATTGAATCAACTCCTATTTATGTGTCTTTATTATCCATATAAGGCACTGATCTTAGCCATAAGGCTTGCAAAAGGGTACTTGTTGTTGGAAAATGATAACTCTGAAGGTCCTTTCTCATATTTTTGGCGTGAGTGTGATGAGAAGGACTTGTTGGACTCACGATTGTCATTACACCAAAACCCGCAAGTGTTAATCTCTGCCACAATCGCCAGAGTTAGGATCTCGAGAGGCGATTAGTCCATGTCACAAAACTCACAGGGAGCGTTGAACCCAATGTCCAACAATTTCCTCCCCAACGCGAGTCAGGTGAGTTTCGAACCCTTGACCTATTGCTCTGGTTGGACTCACGATTGCCATTAGACCAAAACCCGCATGTATTAATCTCCGCCACAAACGCCAGAGTTAGGATCTCGGGAGGCGGTTAGTCCATGTCACGAAACTCACGGGGAGCGTTGAACCCAATGTCCAACAGGACTTAAGGCTTTATCCTTTGTATATTTATGTAAAAAAACGACTTTTATATAAATAAAGTGTTTATGTTTTGTACTTTATAAAGTGGGTCACTTTAAGTGATGTATTTAATAATTAATATATTTAATTATTAAATGTGAATGTAATGATGACCCTTGATTTGTAATTAATGCTCAACCCTAGATTAGGGTAGTTAGGGAAGGTAGTTACAAATTTGAAGTATAAGACAAAGAGAAATTACTTTGAAGGACACTCACCATCAGAAAGGGAAGAAGAATGTGAAGAAGAAAGAGGAGATACCCTAGTGAAAGTGGCACAATTTCCAAGAAAGGAGCAACAACACGTTTTCCAAGGCAACCAGAAGGTGATCGTACAGCAGTTTGACAGGGCCATACAGCAGCACATGTGGGCACGAATCCCAAGGCAACTGCTGGTGCATTTATTGTTTAGTGTCCAAACCGTACAGCAAGGTGATTTCTAGCACGTGGCACAAAAAACGAGGTAGAAAGTACAGCAAAAAGTACAGGTCGTACAACATGTGTGAGCAAGGCATACAGTTGTTAACTGGCACGTTTTTCAAGATAGTTTGTTGTTGTTCAATTTAGTAAAATTTTATCTGTGAGGGTTGAAATAATTTTCTTGTGTTGAAAAATTTATGAGTACTCTTCTTTAATGAGATTCTTCTTCAGGGTTTTCCCCAAGTCTGGATTTTGCCCAGTCATTTGACCAAAACATCTATGAACAATGGGTTTGCTTCATCTTCAGTATTTGATAAGTGTCTTTGAATTAGAGTTGGATGGCCACAAGTGGAATTAGAGTTGGATGGCCACATACAAGTATTAGTTGGTTGGAAATAAAAGATGTGCCAGTGGTGTTGCTAGTCCATGTGACATCAGAAAAGAGATGGTGAAATTAGAATGTTGTGGACTTGCTCCTTTGAAGAGGTATGTCAAGCATGACTAGCATCCACAGTTCCAGATGGAGCTGAGTGCTCAGGTATAGAGGGAGTAAGAGGCTCCAAAGAATGTAGGATTAGTTATGTCATCCTCGCAGGTGTCAGCGTAGTGTCGACAAAAGAGAATCTGCTAGGTATTTGTTATTGATGATTTGTTCCTCATTAGAGTGGAACAACTGGTAAGTTCATAGATCAAGAGGGAGGCAATTGTAGTCCTCAATCCCTAGCAAAATGGGATTGCAAAGTAAAGATGTGATCTCCCTTGAAAAAGTTATTCAAAAAGCCTCCCTGTGATATAGACATGGAAGTGAGCCCAATCCATGAAGTCATCCCTCTCAGATGAGCAGAAGGAGGAGGTCAGGGAGTCTTCAGTTGATCTCTTTGAGAAACCTATTGAGAGGTTTCAAGATTGCTCTAGTTTGATGTCTCAGACGAGCCACGTCACTGATTCAGAACCCTTCACTTATGAGGAGGAAGCCAAACAACAAGCTTGAAAAGATGCTATGGAAAATGGCGTGTGGAAAGTGGTTCTCAACTATCAAGAGAAGTCAGTTATAACTTCTAATTCAGAACCCTCCACTTATGAGGAGGAAGCCAAACAACAGGCTTGAAAAGATGCTATGGAAAACGGCGTGTGGAAAGTGGTTCTCAACTATCAAGGGAAGTTAGTTATAACTTCTAAATGGATCTATAAAGATCAAGGTTCTTGCTAACAATTAGATTTGTTTAGAGCTCTCAGAAAATCCTGTGCTCTATGATAGGTCGAAACACATCAAAAGGAAGTGCCACTATGTTATGGACATGGTGCAGTATACTCTGTCAAGTAGACAGTTTACCGATGTGTTGACTAAGCCTCTATCAAAGTATGAGTACTTTCGAGACAAGCTTAGTGTTGTTGAGAATGCCTCTCTTGTTGAGAGGGAGTGTTAAAGATAATGCAGCTACGAGACCCATTCTCAGGGAGGATGGCACCCTAGTCAGTTAACTAGGGTTCCTGGTCAGTTAACCAAGCAAAGTAAGTCCCTAGAAGGTACCCTAGGGCCCCTAGCAATCTCCAAGGGTTCTTGGTCTAGGACTAAGCAGGTTGATGCCATGTGGCTAGGGACCCTATATGTCTCTAGGGTATTCTGGTCTAGGACTAGACAATTTCTTGGTCACTGGGACCAAGCAGATCCTACACGTTGAGACAAAGACTTCCTGGTCTGGGACCAAGAAGATTATTGGTCTAGGACCAAGTAGTTCCTCAAGTACATACCTGGTCAGTTAACCAGGTGGATCTTGGTTAAATGACCAAGCTAGTTTCTCAAGGGACTGGCCACCCCTTGATGATGTCACTAGCACTTACCCTTTAGGAGCAGTCTGGAGGACCATAGGATCACATCATCCGATTTGGACCTTCCTTATATGGTGATGATAAAAACTTCTAATTATTGTATGGAACTAGTCTACTCTACTCTAGAGTAGTTTTTATTAATGCATTAAACTTCTAAGTAGAAAGAAGGCACTAGTCACTTTTCCTTAATTTCTACAACCAAAACTTCTCAAATACTATTTCAGTTTTTGCATTAAAGTAGAAATAGAATTAAATTTAGAAAAAATTCCAAAAATATTTTCTAAATTCTCTAAATCTATTTTTAGGATTATATCAATTTTCCTTGATTTTTTTGTAGGTTAATTTTAAGTTTCAGCTATTTTTTAGAGTTTTCCTGTAGGTTCTGCTTTTCTGCAAATTTAAACAATAAAAACAGCCCTAAAGATCTTGAAATTTCCAATGTTCCACGGCATTTCCGGGGCGGGGGAGCGAGGAAATGCACAAGGGGGACGTGTGGAAGCTACCCGAAATTTTAGGGAAATTCTGGGGAAACAGGGGAACACAGAGTCATCAAAATTAATTTAAAATATAAAAATGATAAATCCCAACAGTAACTATTACCATGTAAAAAAGTAAAACTAAAAACTAAATTCATCATTATGGGGTGTACATCTATTAGTTATTACAATTAGCATATCAAATTTCAAATTTGTAAATGGTACTGAACTATGTTACTATACCCATGTAAAAACTAAAAACTAAATATCATGATTATCATTATGTAATGTATATCTAAATTCAAATTTCAAATTTGTAAAAGATAATGCAACAAATGTTGAAGTCTGAATCATTCAAATAGATACCGAACAATGAACACAAAGAAGTTAGAACTTAAAACAATGACGACTACTCCAAGTTTAGTTTCAATATGATTATGAATGAAATCGTGAGAGGATAGCGTTTAGGAAGGTCTTAGACTCTTAGGTTAGTCTAGGATTTAATTTAATTTTCGTTTAATTATGTTTTAATTTTTAAACACTTTT
>LPNX010114018.1:23153-33424 GCA_001517045.1 Pseudotsuga menziesii
CAGAGATGAAAATTTGGGGGGATGGGGGGACGCCTAGAAGACCCCCCAGGGGGAAACGCATTCCGCGCTTGCGGAAACATAGGGAAACGCATCTCCCCGAGTTTCCTACAAAAGGGCGACATGGGGAAACGTTTCCCCAGGAGTTTCTCCATCCCGGAAGCATGGGGGAACGAGGGGGCATGTTCCCCACCCTAGGGGACGCGTCCCCGTGGAACACTGGAAATTTCTATCTTTGATGAGGGTGTTCCATGCTAAAACACACTTGTAAAAATTCTGAGCACTTAAATCTCTTATTTGTGAAGTTTTAGCTAGCTTAAAGGTCATCTAAACCACAAATTTTAATTCTGGAAATTAATTTTCTACTAAATACTAATTCTGGAAAATGCACTTTAAGATGATCTAACACACGAGAACTTGGATTTTATGCCCCATAATTTTCTGTTAATTATCTCGAGTTAAATCTGAGTTTATTTGACAATTCTTTGTTGTTTCATGCTTGAAAATCCATTAGGACAGCAATAATAACACTCTAAAAATTACATCTTGTGCCTAATAATGCCATATCTAAATGGTAAATTCACTATCATTGTTGGCTCACATAGATTATTAAATTCTGGAATTTTATAATTTAATATGTCCTACCGTTATCTCTATGGACAGCAAATGTAAATTATGGTGTTAATTGCACGATAGAATTGATGGATGTGTTTCATTAAAATTTCCTTAAGCAATTTCACACCTAAATTTTTTGATGTATGTGGTTTTTAAAATGCATGTTTACTCTTTAATTTGGTTATTGGCATTCTGGAAATTTCAACTGTGCAACGTTTCTTGTTTATCTCATTTGGCACAGTTTCTTTACATTCATATTGCTCATGAATCATATAAGAAATGGCAAGATCATTAACTAATCAATTATAAGTTTGTGGGACTGAATTTCACTAAGATTGAGCCATATTTCTTAAAGTGATCACAATCACTACAACAAAATTGGACATTTATTAAGTTGGGTGACTTCCATTTGCAGAGACGTCTTTCTCTCCAAGAGGGCCTCATTCAAACATAATTTCATAAACTAATCAACACAAATGCGACCATTGGACATACTTTACTTGTGGATGAGTTTTGGCAATAAGCCAACCTATTGGATGCAATTCTGATATTGAAAATATTGTGGTTCGTTGTCATTTAAACTTCCATAAGTTATTTTTCTTGGAATGTCCATGGATGTTCTATCTCATGCTTGAGCAAATCTATTTTTGTGAGGTGTTTTATTTATTGTTTATTGGCATATCTTGGTTAATTAAAACACTCATGTGGGACTCTTAACATAAAACACATCTAAATATCAAACAAGTTTAAGATCATTTCCTTTAACTCTCCCATATCTTAATCTAATAAGCCATAGTGGCATCTGTCTTTCAAAATTGCATTTATAGCATTAGTGGACTAGGACTTTGCTACTCAGGTGCTAAAACAAGTTGTAACAGGGTGCGCTAAAGGATTTGGGCAAACCGTGTAAACTTTCCTTTAATATTCAAAATTTCAAAAACTAGGGCTAAACAGTGCATTCAAAATCTCTACTGATAACCACACATGAATATCTTTTACAGTATGCAGCAGAATATAAAACTAAGAAATAAATCACAACATCACATCACAATATTGACAATATTATTTTGGGTATGTAAACCCCCGGAAAAACCCGAGATGGGAAAACCGGTGCAGCAATCAGATATAGATTTTATTATGAGAAAATATGGAACGTTTACAATCACTGCAAATTCACCCAAACCTGATGAATGCAGCACCCCAGCAAAATCACTAGGAAAATCCCAGCTAAACCCCAGCACCCTCCTGCGTGAGTGTACGGCCCAGCTGTACAGCCTCCCACGCGTGCGGACCTGTATGGCTTTTGTACGATCTGTCCGGCAACTGTACGAAAACCGTACGGACTTGTACAGCCTCCCTCTACAACTGCTGCCTGTTGATCCGTGCGGGCTCTGTCCTTTCTGGCAACTCGGTGATCCTGTTTACTCCCTCCTCCGTCTTCCCAGCTAAATCATTTGTCTGACTTTCTCTCCCTGTCTGCATCGTGTCTTTGTCAAATACAAGTGTGTGTCCTAATCATCAATTGACCCTTCTTTTATAACTTTATGAAAAGCGAAAACCTAATTTCACTTTCACTTTACAAAAAGTATTTTAATTTATTTTCCAAAGTAAACTTAGGAAAAGTAAATTAAATACAACTAGTGTCCTGATTTAAGTCTTCTGCATGCAAGGACACTTGCATGCAGGAAGACCTTCCTTGTTGCTGCTATTTTAACACTCCCTCTCAACGAGGAAAGGATTCGGTAGCAACCCCATCTTATCCTTGAACTTCAAAAAACGGTGTCTGCAAAGTGCGTTGGTGAAAATGTCCACCGCCTACTCACGTTTGTATGTACTCCAACCGGATGGTTCCTCTCTGGAGTCTGAACACAATCTCTCAAGAAGTGGTACCTGATGTCTATGTGTTTGCTCCGGTCATGGAACATTGGATTCTCAGATAGCCTGATGCCACTCTAATTGTCACAGTGAACTATTGTAGCCTCTAACTCACACTCGAACAACCCTGAAAACAACTTCCTCATCCACATACCCTCACAAGCAACCATGTTGGCTTCCATGTACTCTGCCTCTGTCGAGCTCAGTGCAACTGACTTCAGCTTCCTGTTGAACCAAGACACAACCCCTAATCTATTGCTGAAACAACAACCTCAAGTACTCTTCATTTCCTCTACACATCCTACCCAGTCAGCATCTATAAATCCTGCCAACTGTACACTCCCCCTGCGCTCATAAACCAATCCATACTCCACTGTACCTTTGATGTAGCAAAGTATGTGCTTCGCAGCCATCTAATGCACTCTCCAAGGGTCCACCATGAACTGACTCAAAGAGTTAACTGCAAAGCCAATGTCTGGTCGTGTATTGACCAGATATATAAGAGATCCGATAAGTTGATGATACAAGGTAGGATCAAATCCGTCTGACCACGATGCATCAACCTTCCTCTAGTTGGAAACTAGAGGTATGGCCATAGGCTTGCAATCCTCCATCCTGAATCTCTTCAAGATCTCTACTGCATAGTTCCCCTGTCCAATGAAGAAGCACCCATCTCTCTGCCAAACCTCCAAGCCCATAAAGTAATGCATTAACCCAAGGTCCTTCATCTCAAACTCAACTGCAAGGTTGGGCTTGCAGTCTCCAATCAGCCTCTCATCTCCTATAAGAAAGAGATCATCCACATATAGGACCAGTATGAGAGGCACCTCACCTGTCAAGAAGTACAGGTTGTGGTCAGCCTCACTCCGTTGAAATCCCATTTCCCGTAGATAGTTGTCTATCCTCATGTACCATGCTCGAGGTGCATGTTTGAGCCCATAAAGAGCTCTATGCAGTCGGCATACATGCGTCTCCCTGTTCTCCACATCAAACCCCTCTAGATGCTCAATATATACCTCCTCCTCTATCACTTCGTTGAGGAAGGCAGTCTTGACATCCATTTGATGGACTCGCCAACCCATCTCAGTTGCTAGTGAGATAATGGTTCGAATGGAAGAATACCTGGCAACAGGGGCGAAGGTCTCCTCATAGTCAATACCCTCCTTTTGTGAAAACCCTTTTGCCGCAAAGCACGCCTTGTACTTCTCCACGCTTTCGTCGGCTGCATGCTTCACCTTGTAGATTCATCTGGATCCCACCACCTTTTTGCCTTCAGGTCTCGGCACAACCTCCCATACCTGGTTCTTCATGATTGATTCATACTCCTCAACCATGGCCTCCTGCCACACCTCATGTTGTGCATCCTCGTCGAAACTGGAAGGTTCATAGTTAATCAACTCTGTCATTAGTGCCATATAACTGAGTCTCTCTGGTGGTACGTTCCGTCTAAAAGATCTATGTGGAAGACTCACCTGCCTAGAATCCTGAACAGTGGACCTATACCACTTAGGTCGTGGCCTAGTGTCTGCCTGATGCGGCTACTAGATGTCCTCCTGCTGTTGCTCATCCTCCACATCAAAGATAGGAGGATCCTGTCCACTTGACTCCCTTTGACTACCAGAACCTGTGCCATGTGTCTGTACATGTACTTGTACCTCTGGCTCCTCCAACTTGACCCCCGAATCCTGTGTCGGTTGCTGCTTTGCTAATAAGTCCATAGATCTCTGCAAGGCCTTGTCCTCATCGAACTGTACATCCCTGCTCACAATGATCCTCTTACGAGCAGGAATGTAAACCCTGTATGCCTTCGAAGTCTCGCTATAACCAACCAGTAACCCCTTCTCTTTAGAAGGGTCCAGCTTCTTCCCAGTGTCAGCATGAACATGACAATAGAAGACACTGCCAAATATGCGAATGTGACTCACATCTAGCCTAGTGCCTGTGAAGAGCTCCTCGGGTCTCTTCCTCCCCAAAGTTGTGTGGGGACACCTATTCTGAATGTACACTTCAGTCCTGTATGCCTCGGCCCAAAGGAATAGTGGCAATCCTGATTAAATAGCATGGCCTCGGTTGCTCCTACTATAGTCATGTTCTTCCGCTCTGCCACTCCATTCTACTGGGGGGTATGGGGCATAGTGTGCTCTTTCTTGATCCCCTCTGCCGAATAATACTCCATGAACTCATTGGAAGTGTACTCACCCTTGTTGTCTGTCCTCAACACCCGAATCTTCTTTCCTGTTTGGTTCTCCACGAGAGTTTTGAACTCTCGAAGCCTCTCAAAGACCTATGACTTGGCCTTCAAGAAATAGATCCAGGTCTTCCAGGAATAGTCATCAATGAAGGTTACGCAGTAACTGTAACCACTGAAAGAATGGACACTCATAGGTCCGCTTACATCGGAATGCACCAAGTCCATGTCTATATCATGTCTCTATCGGAATACAAGTGTGTGTGTCCTAATCACCAATTGACCTTTCTTTCATAAATTTATGAAAAGCAAAAACCTTAATTTCACTTTCACTTTACAAAAAGTATTTTAATTTATTTTCCAAAGTAAACTTAGGAAAAGTAAATTAAATACAACTGGTGTCCTGATCTAAGTCTTCTGCATGCAAGGACACTTCCATGCAGGAAGACCTTTGTTGTTGCTATTATTTTAACAAACCGATCTATCATCCTATCTCTCTTTTGCTTAAGGGCTTCCTAAAACAATAGCTTTGATAGGATCACTCACTCCATCATTTTTCTTATCTTCCATATAAGTTTACAATAGCCAAACCTTGCCAGAAGGGAAAGGCACTATAAGATTGTTTACACTAGTCATATTTTTACTTTATGTTTTTTTTAATAAAACATTTTATAGTTTTATTAATAAAACCTGTGGACCCCTTTTATCTTATGATTTTACTTCATGATCATTGGACCTTTCATTTTATTTGGACCTTTGATACTACCCTAAGTTATTTTATTTTATTAAAACCTTTGGACCATTGGTTATGTTTATGAATTTTGACTTGGACCATTTTATTAATGTTTAAACCTTGGATACCCTATCTTAAGGAGTATCAAGATTATAAATTAAGGTTTAATTTAAAACTTCACTCATGGATCTGATTCCTTGTCAGTCCCTCCTTGTGACTCCTCAGTGTGGTTGCTCCTCACGTGATGTTCCTCTGCGTGATTCCTTAGCGTGATTGTTCCCTCACGCATTGCTTCCTCTGCGTGCCTCTCTATGTGATTGCACCAGTGTTTTGATTGTTGCACAACCGTTCTCCCTTTGCCAACACCTGCAGCGTGAACCTCCACTCACGTAGCTTACCTTTGCTCCGCGTGATTGGTCTATGACTCGTCTATCCCGGCTCTTCATCTGTCCACGTGACTGTACATTGATTCCATCCGCATGATTGTACATTGGGTACTTTGCGTGATGCTCTATGTAACTGCTACCTGTTGCTATCTATGTGTTGCTTCCTCCGAGTAACTCCTCCATGTGTGTGTGACTGCTACTCGCTAATTGTGCCTCGTGACCACTTCTAGCATGACTGCTACCTGTTGAATGTTCCTCGTGCTCCTTGTGTGGCTGCTACTTGCGAGACTGTTTTCTTCTTTGTTGCACCAGCGTGCCAGTAGTCTTTTCCCTAGCATTGATTGTGTCTTCCTCTGCTGTAACATGGTGTCTAGCGTGACTATGTGTCACTATCATGACCGTGTTCCTTCCTGGAGTGTTAGCGTGACTGTGGCACTAAGTGTGACCGCATTTCTTCCAGCAGCTTGATTCGGTGGTCTTTCCTGCCCGCATTACTAAGTGTGATTGTGTGCCTCTACCCAGTATAACTCTGTGTGCCTACTGCATGACAATGTGTCTTTACCCAGCAGCGTGACTGTGAGCATGTGTGGACGTTGGGTCTTCCCCGGCGTGACCGTGTGCCTATATGTAACTGTGGGTTCATCTTCATGTACGGACTGTGGCTCTTCCTTGTGTGACCATGAGCTTGTTTCCCTGGGTGGACTGTGGGTTTCTTCCCAGCGTGGCCGTGAGTTTCACTTCATGTGTGGACTGTGGTTTTTTCAATATGACTGTGAAAGCATGACTATGCAAAAGTATGACTGTGTCTGTAATATCCCAAATCCCGATATTTTCTATTTCTAAGCAAAAAGGCTGATACAACTGGGCATGCAATCTGCCATGCAAAAATCCCTATTTTATAGGAAAAATTAGGGTTAAGGTTTGTGAGATAGAATGAACACTTACCACTGATAAGCCGGCTGGACTGCTCCAAAGAAAGTATGCAAGCACTGAGAGCTGGATCGGAGATGAACTGATCTCCTCTGCTTACGGTGAACCCCCAGCAGCAAAACGCCCAATCAGAAAAGGATGACGCGCTCAGGGAAGGAGGTGTCCAATGGAGCTGCGGATTTGCGGGGCTGATAGCCTTTCCGTGCCGGAGAGAATGCCTGATACAAGAGTGATTTCTGAGTCCTCTAGGCAGGATAGCGACTTGCTTCTGAGAGACAGCTGCTCACGCCCCTGGAATCCCGAAACTGCTGATAACTGTTCCGGATGAGCACGGAGGGATCTGATAATCACTGAGTACCGGAGTATGATGCTAATGATGAGAATGGTGCCTGAGTTTCGGAAGGAAACTGAGATCTGAAGGCCCCACGGTTGATTAGGGCTTTCCGGCTTAAAACCCCCCCTTTTACGGCTGCACACGTGTCCCTGCAACGATCTATACCATATGCTAGATAACTGATGAATGAATGAAGAACAAGTGGTGAACCAATATGGCTTGCCCTGAATAAGACTAGGGCAGATGTTTCACTGCCGAAATCCTGTTCGCTGAAGACTCCGTCTCCAACCCCAACTGCTGTGCTACTATCCAAGAGATCCCAAAATAATCATAATCAAAAGTGAAGTCTCCTCTCGCTTTTCCCTCTATTTATAAAGTTCAACTGCACAAAACCTAATCTTTGACCTAATTAGGTCACTTTATCTTCTAATTTGCCGTTGACTTGCATGCATGCGTATGGAGACTTAAAGAGTGCATGCATCATTAAATAATGCTTGGTTGGCATGCACGAAGGTGGCCTTTGGCCCTGGTGGCCCTTCTTGACCAAGTGATGATGCCCTAGATCTTCTATGGACAGCATCAGTCCTCAGCTGATTCCCTAGCTGTCAGTAACCGCTCGAACCCACAGGAATCACATAGGTTAGCGGTTTTGGGCCTCAAGGCGTAATTGGAAGAGGACATTACAGTCCTCCCCGCTCGAGATTGCTTGTCCTCAAGCAACTTCAAACTGGGATGCTGCAATACCTGTTCACCTTCCCAGGTGGCATCCTCTGGCGGTAGTTCTTTCCATTGAACTAAGTATTCTCTGATTACTCTGTTCCTGAGCTTCCTCTCTCTAGTTTGTATGATCCGTTCGGGAATCAGTATCAGCAGTCCTTCATCGTCTAAAGGGCGCAATTCGGTGGATGGAGCAATGTGTTGCCCAAGGGTCTTCTTCAGACTAGATACATGGAACACATTGTGAATTTTGCTTTCCTGGGGAAGTTCTAGTTGATATGCCACCTCTCCCACCTTCCGAATTATTTTGTAGGGCCCATAGAAGCGGGGTTTTAACTTTTCTGCTCCTTTCTTTTTAAGTGAAGACTGTCTGTAAGGATGGAGCCTTAAGTAAACTAAATCCCCTACCTCAAAGCTCCGCTCAATCCTGTGTTTGTCGGCATACATCTTCTGTTGATTCTGGGCTGTTTGTAAATTCTCTTTCAATACTTTCAGGATGTCCTGACTGTCCTGTATCCAATCCTTAGCCTTAGGAGCCCTACTGTCTCCAAATGCGAAATCTGCATAGTCCAAGGCCTCATAAACATATAATGCCTTAAAAGGGGTCATCCTAATAGACATGTGATAAGTAGTGTTGTAGCAATACTCCCCTAGGTGTAGCCATTTGATCCAGGTTCGCTGCTGCCCTGCTACATAGTTCCTTAGATATCCTTCGATCCACTTGTTGACTATTTCTGTTTACCCGTCACTCTGGGGGTGATAACTCATACTAGTAGCCAGTTCGGTCCCCACCAATCTGAACAGTTCCTGCCAGAAGGCACCCATGAATCTGCTATCCCAATCACTAACAATGGTCTTAGGTAACCCGTGTAACCTGAAGACCTCCCTGAAGAATAACTCCGCTACTTGAGCTGTCGAGTAGTCTGATGATATCGAGAAGAAATGTGCAAACTTGGTCAGTCTATCAACTACTACATATAAACAATCTCGCCCTTGGACCTTGGGCAAGCCTGTAATAAAGTCCATGGAGATGCTTTCCCACTTCTGTTCTGGAATCGGTAGTGGCTGGAGTAACCCCGCTGGATGGGTATTCTCAATCTTGTTCTGCTGACAGATGCTACATTCCCGGACATGCTGCATAATCTCCCCCTTGAGGCCCTTCCATGAGAACCTCTCTCTGATCTGCCTGTAGGTCTTTAAGAAACGTTGATGCCCTGATAAAGGAGAATCGTGGGCTGCCTGAATGATCTTCTTCCTCAATGTGGATTCTGGAATGAGGTATATTCTGTCCTTGTAATAGATGATGTCATCCACAATCCTGTACCTGTCATCCTGAATTTGCCCGTCCAATAATTAGCAAGCGAATTTATTTTTGGAGTATTCCACTAAGAGAAGTGCCCTCCAATCCGTGGATATACTACTGAGAGATAATGGGGCTGGACACCTGGATAATGCATCAGCTACTACATTAGTCTTATCTTTCACATACTCGATCTCGAAATCATAGGCTTGTACCTTGTTGACCCATTTTTGTTGTCGCTCATTCAGTTCCTTCTGCTCCAGGAAATACTTGAGGCTGTTATGATCGGTTTTGATTTTGAACTTACTGCCCACCAGGTACTGTCTGAATTTTGTGAGAGCATGCAAGATGGCCAGCATCTCCTTGTCATATATGGAGTAATGGCGCTCGTAGTTCTTCAGTTTACGGCTCTCAAATGCAATAGGGTGATGATTCTGCATCAACATTGCTCCTAACCCTTCCCGAGGCATCACATTCCACCACAAAAGGTTGTGAGAAGTCTAGTAATGCTAGAACTGGACAAGAACTCATAATAACCTTCATCTCCTCGAAAGTTTTTTGTGCCAAGTCTGTCCAAGTGAACGGTCCTTTCTTGGTGAGATCTGTGAGGGGTGCTGCAAATTGGGAGAATCCCTTAACGTACCGACGATAACAAGTATACAGACCTAGGAACCCTCTCAACTCTGTAACTGTTTTTGGCGCAGGCCAATCTCTGATAGCCCTGATTTTCTCCATGTCAACCTGTACTCCTTCTGCATTGATTACGTGTCCTAAGTACAGCATTTCCTTCATGCGAAACTCACACTTGGACATTTTTGCATATAGCGAATGCTCTTCTAAAATACTCAATGTTTCGTCCAGGTGTTTCAGATGTTCTTCCCAGGTTTTGTTGTAAATCAGGATATCATCAAAGAATACAAGCAGAAATTTACATAGCTGTGCTCGGAAGGTGTGGTTCATGCATGACTGGAAAGTGGCCGGAGCATTGGTAAGTCTGAAGGGCATGACCAGAAACTCATAGTGACCATAATGACAGTGGAAAGTTGTTTTGGAGATGTCCTGGTCCCTTACCCTGATCTAATGGTACCCCGAGCAAAGATCGATCTTGGAGAAGTATTGAGCTCCCCGAAGCTCATCCATGAGTTCGTCAATTCTGGGAATTGGATACCTATTCTTAATGGTCTTTTTGTTAAGTG
>LPNX010114018.1:34607-70586 GCA_001517045.1 Pseudotsuga menziesii
GGTTTTTTGCAGCTCATAGTTGTGATTGAAACCCTTGTTGAAATTCCTGGGCCTGTTCCTACCCTTCATGTTGCAGAAGTCTGAGAAAGACATGGCAGCATGAAACTCATCCCCTAAGTCTCTGTACTCCTGCAAATAAGCCCCAAAAGGCTCGCTAGGTTCTACCTGCATGACCAAGCCCCCTACTGTATCTGCCAAGAAGTGAGGCATGGTAGGCCTGATAGTAGGTCTGCTGTATATGTGCGGAGTGTTCTGGATGTTAGTGTACACCATCTTTCCACTGCTGCTTGAAGATCCCCGATCTACCGGTGAGGGAGGTGTACTGTTGATACCTATTTCCGGTTTCGCTAATAGTCTGTTGATTGCATTGAGGACTTCTTTTTGTCCTTTAGCTAAGTCTTGCAATGCAGAGACCAAGCTGCGAAACTCCATCCAATCCTCCTCTTCTCCCGTTCCTTTTCCCCTATCTGAATGTATACCTGTTTGTTCCATGTCTGAATTGGTATCTTCTAGTTGGATATCTTCAAATTCTTATGTGTATCTACTCTTCCTCCTCCTATAGGTTACAAAAGGATCTCCTTCTGTATTCATCTACTTTTCATCTCTTAAGCCCACAGCTGGCCAAGAAAACAGCTCTGATACCACTGTAATATCCCAAATCCCGATATTTTCTATTTCTAAGCAAAAAGGCTGATACAACTGGGCATGCAAACTGCCATGCAAAAATCCCTATTTTATAGGAGAAATTAGGGTTAGGGTTTGTGAGATAGAATGAACACTTACCACTGATAAGCCGGCTGGACTGCTCCAGAGAAAGTATGCAAGCACTGAGAGATGGATCGGAGATGAACTGATCTCCTCTGCTTACGGTGAACCCCCAGCAGCAAAACACCCAATCAGAAAAGGATGACGCGCTCAGGGAAGGAGGTGTCCGATGGAGCTGCGGATTTGCGGGGCTGATAGCCTTCCTGTGCCGGAGAGAATGCCTGATACAAGAGTGATTTCTGAGTCCTCTAGGCAGGATAGCGACTTGCTTCTGAGAGACAGCTGCTCACGCCCCTGGAATCCTGAAACTACTGATAACTGTTCCGGATGAGCACAGAGGGATCTGATAATCACCGGGTACCGGAGTATGATGCTGATGATGAGAATGGTGCCTGAGTTTCGAAAGGAAACTGAGATCTGAAGGCCCCACAGCTGATTAGGGCTTTCCGGCTAAAAAACCCCCCTTTTACGGCTGCACACGTGTCCCTGCAACAATCTATACCATATGCTAGATCACTGATGAATGAATGAAGAACAAGTGGTGAACCAGTATGGCTTACCCTGAATAAGACTAGGGCAGATGTTTCACTGCCGAAATCCTGTTAGCTGAAGACTCCGTCTCCAACCCCAACTGCTGTGCTGCTATCCAAGAGATCCCAAAATAATCATAATCAAAAGTGAAGTCTCCTCTCGCTTTCCCCTCTATTTATAAAGTTCAACTGCGCAAAACCTAATCTTTGACCTAATTAGGTCACTTTATCTTCTAATTTGCCATTGACTTGCATGCATGCGTATGGAGACTTAAAGAGTGCATGCATCATTAAATAATGCTTGGTTGGCATGCACGAAGGTGGCCTTTGGCCCTGGTGGCCCTTCTTGACCAAGTGATGATGCCCTAGATCTTCTATGGATAGCATCAGTCCTCAGCTGATTCCCTAGCTGTCAGTAACTGCTCGAACCCACAGGAATCACATAGGTTAGCAGTTTTGGGCCTAAAGGCCTAATTGGAAGAGGCTCTTCCTTGTGTGACCATGAGCTTGTTTCCCTAGGTGGACTGTGGGTTTCTTCCCAGCGTGACCGTGAGTTTCACTTCATGTGTGGACTGTGTTTTTTTCAATATGACTGTGAAAGCATGACTATGCAAAAGTATGACTGTGTCTCTGCACAATGTGACTACATCCTTACTCAGCATGACTATGTGTCCTTTGTCAACATGACTGTACTTGGTATGACTGTGCTTGTTGACTAAGAAGTCTGGGTCAATATGCTTCTGCTTTAACTCTCTTAGGTTCTCTACCAAGGTACGTAAATTGTTTTCCTAATTGACTTGTCCCTTCGGTGACAAGATCAAATCTGAAATATCTGAGTATAAGGTTGATACAAATATTGGTTATGATTCTTTACTGCTGATATCTATTGTACATTATTTTATCATGTTGTTACTGTACATGGCATTTGATGATTCTTGAGGACCAACTTTAACGCAGTGACTAATGGAGCGTTAAGTTGAAAGAGATGAAAATTATGTTCGTTTTATTACAGTTCAAATTTTATTAGAGCAGTACTATTCTAAATCTGATTTTATATGTTCATGCATTAAAAATTACTTCTTATGTTAAAAACTCCTCTAACCCTAAATTTCAACACATACAACATGGACCAAAGAAACATTGGGTAGAAGATGATGCAAGAAAAGTAATGCAGCACGAAACTCAATCCAAGGATTCACATTGGATCTCTAATGAAGGTTGTCTCGATTTTTTGAGAATTATCATGGACATAAAAAATAGAGTGATCAAGACTTCCTTCATGCTTGTTGAGTTATCTTCTAGTTCTAATGTAATTGTTTGAAATTTACTTTTATCGTCACTTTGGTCCTCAAAGAAAGTCTCTTCAATCCATTGAGAATCATCAATTTGAGAAGAAGGGGCAAGAGCTTCATCAATGGATGTGCACTGCTTATTAACTTACCTTCTATAATAATGATTTGAACTTTTTTCATCATCAACTTTATTGAATTCTTCTATTTGGAAAATGGATTGATCTTGATTCTGATCTTTGATATCATTTTTCATTCCCTAAAAATATGCTTGAATATCTTGTAGTGATGCAAGTATATATTTGATAATTTACACTCTTTTATTTTCCTCCCCTCATTATGCTTCTAGCTCTAGCGCCCCCTTGGATGCCCCCTTGTTCTTCTTCTTTAGTTGGGGATGGGTAGTTGAGTTTTGTTTTGTTGTTAGCATATTAGGTTTGATGTAGACGTTGCGCCTATACCTACATGTTGATTTTTCTGAGCAGCATCGAGAGCCCTTCTCTTAGGAGAATGGGATCACTTGGTTTGGGACCACGATGAAGACTCAACCCAGTGTTGAGTGACCATTCTGTTGAATGGTAGATATCTGGTCTAGGACCATGATATAGACCCAGCTCTGCCCTGGGTAGACTCAACCTTGTGTTGAGTAGACATTTGATCCAGGACCACGATGTAGACCAGTCTAGGACTGGTAGACTCAGCTTAGTTCTAAGTACCATTCTCTTGGAGAATGGAGGCACTTGGTCTGTTACCAGGAAGGCGCTGTAAGCCCTAGACTGGGTCTAGGCATGTGTGGCACTCTAAGCCCTAGACTGGGTCTAGGCATGTGTGGCACTCTGACCCTTGATCTATGGGCTTGGTGTACTTCTTCAAGGATTAGCTACCCTTGGTTAAGTTACTCTAGTACCAGATCTAGGTGTCACACAGAGTGTGAGATAAAAGCATTAATAACTCTCTTGGTTTATGATGATGTACTTTTGGAATAAAAAAGGACCACAGGTAATGACCACAGGGGCACTCGGAAAAAGGCCAAACTCAAAAGTCAAAATTAAATAAGGACTTTTGTACCATGAGAAAAGGACCACAAGTGGAAGTCAAAAATAAATAAGGACTTTTGGTAAAAGTCAAAGATAAATAAAAAGACCTTTTGGTAAGAAGGTAAAAGTGAAATTAGGAAAAGATTAAAATAATATTGTTTTTATCATTCCTAATTTTGGTCCACTTAATAGATGAATGAAGGCCATATAAGAAGATCAAGTCTTCTCATTATTACATACAAGTTTGCTCTAACAGGTGAAGCTGCTATTTTTACTGAAGAAGATTTTGCCTCAACTAGGGCATCCTCAGCAAACCCTCAACTAGGGTTTTTATCAGCAATTCATTCTCAGACATTTTTGTGGGCAGCCTTCTTCATATTTTTCTGGGCAGTCTTACCTCCTTCTCAGCAGCCCCATCTTCTTCACGGCCACTCCATTCCTTTTACGGGCAGACTATTTAGGGCACTGCCCTCTTCTCTTTTTCCGGGCAGCACATCACAAGCCCAACCGTGAGGGCTAAAGGTCCTATAGGCACCCTCGGACAACCTCTAGCTGGCATACCCGTGAGGGTTTGGCCCACGGCCAACCCTCGGGTAGCCTAGTGCAGACCCTAACAGGGCTGTCGTGGCCACGAGCTGCTAAATAGCAGGCCCGGGCTGACTGTCCAGACCTTGGGATGCTAAATAGTAGGCCCGGGCTGACTGTCCAGACCTTGGGATGCTAAATAGCAGGCCCCGAGAGGCATTGGGCAGGCTTTACAGCCTCGGCCCAGCCTACGTCAAACTGCCCAGCCACCTCAGCAACAGCAGATAGCTGCACCACAGTCTCGGACTGTCACAGGCAGACAAAAGGGCAGATCGGGCAGGTTATAAGTCAACAGACAACAGTTAAGCCCACATCTGGGCAGATCGGGCAGCTCAGGTACAATTCGGGCAGTCTGAGATTTTTTGGGCAGCAAACAGAAGGTACTGTCTGAGTTTTTCCGGGCAGTCTAAGATTTTCGGGCAGGAGAGAGAAATTCCTGTTTAGGGTAATTTTTGTATTTCTGGAAATTGTGGATCTGGGTTTGAAATTATCAGTCTGATTTTTTACTGATAATTTTTACTGTGACTGTGGTAAAACCCAGATTTGGGTTTGAGGAACTTTTTGAAGAATTTCCTAAGTCATCTCATTCACGAGATGAGCTACTAATGCTTTTAGGGTTTTTGTCCTTTAAAGGTTTTCCCAGTGAAAAATCTTTTGTCCATTGTGCTAATGTGATGAATGTGTTTTTACTGCACTACTGATTTGTTTAAGTTTATCTGCAAATTTTTTAAGTTATATGCTAATGCTAAAATTCAACACTATGTTGCGCGGCGCACAGATTCTATCATGTATGAGGGTATGAAATTGGCATTTAATCAAGCACATCAACCCATGTATGTATCTTGATGTTGGTGGTGTTGATTGTTGAACTCTTATGGCAAGACCTTAATAAAAATGTACTCTTCACTCAAGCAAAATCGCTACTTATTAAGCATGAGAATCTTTGTCTACCTTATCTTAAGGATTCGATTAGGAAGTTTCATCAAAATTGTTGGAATTTAGAGTTAGGTTAGAGAAAATTAAAAATTTATACTTTAATGCATAAAACAAAACTAAAACAATGCATAAAACAAAACTAAAACAGAGCTAGATCCAGAACAGTACAGTTGTAATAAACTTGAAACATAATTTTCATCTCTTTCAACGTTAACACTCTTCTGGTCACTGCGTTAAAATTGGTCCTTGAGATACAATTCATCAAATGCAATGCATAGAACATAAATACTAACATTAGCAGTAGTACAAACTAATGAACAGCAAGTAATAAAAGGTTAGTTGAGATTTGGTTTGGATCTGCCTTATACTAAGACACTTTTGTAATCAACTCTTGTCATTGTAAGGACAAGCTACCAAAAGGAACGAACGACATATCTTGAGAAAGAGAGTTAGAGTGTAGATTAAGGTTAAACACATACGGTAGCAGTCAATATGACCCAATCACCAAAAGTGAAGACCCCAACAGTGACACTCAACCCCAAACACAGGTAGGCACCAACAGGATTGCAACCAGTTCAAGAAGATTAACACAAGTCACAACACAGATCTTAGCAACACAACAAGGTCAAGTTTGAGTCCTATCAATCCACAAGAATCGTATCTTTGTCCAAGCATCCTACAGCCCAAAGAGATCACAACTTTGTCCAAACACCTCATAAAGGTGACAGCTCAAGTTCAATGAGCACACACAAGGTCACAGCCTAGCACAAGAGGCATTTAAGAGTCTAAGATCAGATCTGAACAACCCCAAGGGTCACTGCCCACTTTAGTAAACAGCATAATGGTCACAGCCTAAGTCTGCAGCCAACAGCGATCATGACCCATCCCTAGGGGCTTATAGCAGTCATGGCCCAACCCTAGGGGCTTATAACAGTCACGGCCCAGCCCTAGGGGCTTATAGCAGTCACGACCTGCTAAGAGGAGGCCAATAAAGTCATGGCCAACCCACAAGGGGCTCTAGATAAGTCACGATCTGCTAGAGTAGATCGCAGTCACGGTCAACTAGAGGAGAGATTACAGAGTTCCAAGCCAACCCAAAGTACAGTCACAAACCAGTAAGATAGACAACCTACAGTCACGACTCAGCCTGTGAAGGCTGTTAACAAACACGGCCTAGTCAAAATAGGTTTAGCAGCCCTAAAATAATTACGCCTAGGCTAACAATCCAAGAGCAGCCCACAGAGATGAACACGGGCAACATAACCAACAACAAAATGGTCATGGATCAACCCAATACAGTCACGGCCTGTTGAAGGTCACCAAGGATAGACACAACCCAGTGCACAAGAAGGATGAAACAGCAAGAACCCAAAACGTCCACTCAAAGCAGTAGTAATCCTAAGCGTCAATCACAAACCAACAGCAATATCTTGAACAAGGAGATGGCAGCATTAACTGGTTGAGTGGAGAGGTGGCAACAACTCAAAGATGGCACCAAAACCCTAGACACCAATCTAAATATCAGCAGGGAACCCTAGAGCAGGTGTAAGATCAGGCCTTCAATCTTCTCTTGTGAACACATTCTAAAATGAAATTCAAGACTTGAATTTATAACCTTAACAAGCCTTCTAGAAGGGTCAATCGATTAACCCCTGGCTTTTAGGGTTTTTACTAAACATAAATAAAATAATGTTAGGTTGACTTAGGATAGGGTACTAACGGTCAAGTGGTCATATAAAATAAAACAAAAAATCTAAGTTGACTTAGGATAGTGGACCAATGGTCAAATGGTGTTACAAAATAAAAACAATAACGTTAAGTCATCGTACCAAACGTGGTCATGGTACCATATACAACAAGGGTGCTAGAACCAAGAGGACCATAAGTCAACTAAGGGTCACAACAAGCTAGTAAGGCAACCCCCATACCCATAAGAGCAAGGTGTACCATAAAGGTGGGGAAACAACCCCTTTTACCCATAGGACCAACATGACTAAGGACTTTAATCTTTTCTCTCTCAAGGTATATTGTCACATGTGTTCCATATATATTTTTATCATCACCGTATAAGAAAGAAGATTCAAACCGGATGACGTGATCCTCTGGTCCTTAGTGTTGCTCCTAAGGGTTAGGTTCTAGTGACATCATCAAGGGGTGGTCAATCTCTTGAGAAACAACCTAGCAATAACCGACTAGGAGAGAGGACATCACACATCATCATCTTGGTCAACTTGACCAAGATCCACCTGGTGAACTGACCAAGAATGTACCTGCATGAACTGCTTCGTCCCAAACCAAGAACCTGGCTGGTCCCAGACCAAGAAAGTCTCTACCTCAACCTGCAAGATCTGTTTGGTCTCAGACCAAGAAATTGCCTGGTCCCAAACCAAGAACCCTAGAGGCATATAGGGGCCCTAACCATTTGTTAGGGACTTTGCCATGGCATCAACCTACTTGGTCCTAAGCCAAGAACCCCAGAAGACTACTAGGGGCCCTGGGGTACCTTCTAGGATCTTACTCTGCCCTAGTTGATTGACTAGGGCACCATCCTCATTGAGAATGGGTCTCGCAGCTGCACTATCTTTCACAAAAATTGCAGGGTGTTGAGTTGTAAACTAATGTCCTTGGAGGATCAAATTTGAGATTCAAGTTAGAGGAGCGCACTAGAGCCTAGAGGAGGGAAGCATAGGGTGCTTTTGATGAATAGGATCCCAATATAGGCAATGATTGGCCAACATGTATGATTTATGATTTATGTTTCACAATCATTTTTTAAATGTCCATGCTCATTTATTAATTTATAATACACACACACACACATATCACGTTTCCCCATTACCAACGCATCCCCGTTTATTGCAACTTTGGAACATTGAAGTAACCTGAAATCCACCCATCCTATGATTTCAAAAAGTGACATCCCCATCCCCATGTACCTTCACAACTTAGTTGTGAAGAAAGTAAATCTGAAATTCATCGTGGGATTTAAGTTCTGTAATTATTGGATTGTTATCTTCGATATCTATCTAATTATCAGAAGACATGTCTTTTATGGACTCTGATATGAAAATGTTTCGACGAGGCTAGACATTTGATTCTTCATCCAAGGGTGGTGTCTTGGTACTTTGTTATTGACAAAAACTTCCTCCAAATTTGCTACCACGTTTTCTTCTTTTCTAGAGTCATGTTGGTATGGGTTGAATGTGTTATTAAATCTACACAATGAGAAATGCTTACGGTCTCATAAAGTTTGGAATATGCCGGCAGTACTGCTCATAATTTGTTTAAAACCTTTTTACGTTTCATTTATCAC
Source organism: Pseudotsuga menziesii (assembly GCA_001517045.1). Lineage (NCBI taxonomy): Eukaryota > Viridiplantae > Streptophyta > Pinopsida > Pinales > Pinaceae > Pseudotsuga > Pseudotsuga menziesii. Next base: position 43,063 of record LPNX010114018.1, read on the forward strand.
TCTTACACATCTCTTTTGATTCATCACTTGTTTCTTATTCCAATTTTCCATCTCGGGACACCACCTTCCTCTGCTCTAGCCAAGCTAGAACTATCCCTCCCTAAAAATTGCTACAAGATGTGTCTCAAGTTTCAACCCTACAAGTAAACATTTAACTAGTTTTAAATTTTAATCTTCAATGATGATCAATTTTGAACCCTGGAGCCCATGATCAATGATGATCATGTTTATCTCAGAACTCTTTTTATAAGATCGGTGGCCTTACTCTAAGAGAAAGATGCTGTAAAACATAAATGAAAAATAGGACAGTGGAAGCAAGATAGGAAGAATAGGAAATTATTATTTGTACTATGCAACATATGTTTTCCATTAATATGCAATGTAAAATTGATGGAGTGTCTCATTTTTTTAAATGATTTACTCTACTAGGAGTGGAAGCATTGATCAGACTATAAACATTTGTCCATTATGAACCATAACTGTCAGTAATCACTAAAATAAGTAGACGTTACATGAAATTTCCATGAAATAAGTTGACTGACGACTGAAATTGAGCTGCATGGAACAAAGCATAGCCTAACAGAATCCATAGCCTTCCTATTGAAATAGATGAAATTAAGAAACAAACAGTTTAAATCACACCAAAAGAAAATTCTCAAATAAATTCTAAATTAAGTACCAAAATAAAAAGATGTTGAACACTAATTTCTCACTGTGGTAAAATTTTCTCCTACAAGGTACAATAAATAAGATAACCAATTACCAGCAGGAGATCCAATGATGAGTGTGGGCGAACACGAAGAAAATGTTGCAATGTCTTCTCCGCATATTTCTGCATCAATACAAATAGAAAAGATAGACCCATTTAATAAAAAAAAGATCAGTAAATGTGTATGCTTGACATTAAAATAGTATGTAGTGATTGCTCATAAATAAGTTTCAATACATTAAACTACTGTCATTCCATACCGAAATCTGTAGGTACACATTATGTATTGAGAATCCCCTTGCATGGATATGGTTTCCCACCTGGGCCAGCATCAGAAAAATTATGAATTCTAAAAGAATACACTAACTGGAAATTCAATCAGAAACAGCTTTCAAAAACTAATAAATAAATTACAGAACAACCAGTACATGAAATCCATGTTCATGGCTCATGACAATTTCAAAATGCAATCAGGAGATAAAGCAAAATAATTTAGTTGACTAACTACTATGACCCAGCCCAGTTTGAGAATAATTAACGGAATCACAAAATACAGGTCAATCAATCTTTCAGATAGAGGCTGATGTAGGGATTGTAGCGCCCTTTTAATAAAGCCAGCATATATTGTAATAATAGATAAGATAAGATAATATAAGATAATTTTATTAATGTCCACTAATGACCACAAAGTAGGTCAACGGCACTGTCGGTTACAATGATAGATTATGCATGTGGGAGTATCAAACGATCTCCCTTAAAGAGAATACAATATAAATAATGACGTAAACAGAAGTAAAGATAATCCAGTCGAGCTAGGCTGAAGCATGGGAGAATTCCTGCTCCGGTTCCAGTCATGTAGTCCTGCACAGGGGCGAAGGAGCTCAAGTGGACCAGATCCAGGAGCCGAGAAGGTCAAGGAAGGTCTAGTACTCCTAACATCCGAGGCTGAACGAAGAAAACTGAGTGAACTGTAAGAGTGTCTGATGTCCTGAATCAGGGCCGGTAGACGCGGGTCGCCCTATGGAATGTTGTCGGTGGGATCTAGATGGTCCTGGGCGTCTCCTGGAGGGAGGTTTGGTGCAGGGCTGCCACTGAGGTCTCGTGCGTCGAGAGCCCCCAACCTTTACTGATATGGGGGTAGGGTCGATATCAGCACCAGTGGATCTCTTTGTTCCCCTGGATGCCCGCAGTATGTCGAAGAATGCGGTGATCCGCTGTGTGGTGTCCGGTCTAGTGGGAGGCTGGAGGATCTGGGCTGAAACTTGAGAGCCTCCTGAATATAAAGCGCTAGATATCTCTGATCGGTGTATCTGAAGAAAGCGGCTAGAGTTTGGGGCCCTTTGAACAAGCAGTAGAAATGTCTATATTGGACAAAAATATAAATATCTTTAAAAAAAAGGGGTGAAGAAAATAATCAAATAATTGGTGAAAATAAGCAGTCAAGAAGATCGCCATATACAGGAATACAAGGGAACATGGATTTCACGTACCGGTTGTTCTGTAATTTATTCATTAGTTTTTGAATGCTGTTTCTAATTCAATTTCAAAATGCAATCAGGAGATAAAGCAAAATAATTTAGTTGACTAACTACTATGACCCAGCCCAGTTTGAGAATAATTAAAGGAATCACAAAGTAAAGTTCAATCAATCTTTCAGATAGAGGCTGATGTAGGGATTGTAGCTCCCTTTTAAAAAAGCCAACATATATTGTAATAATAGATTCAATCCAAGAAATGTCCATATTGGACAAAAATATAAATATCTTTAAAAAAGGGGTCAAGAAAATAATAAAATAATTGGTGAAAATAAGCAGTCAAGAAGATTGCCATATACAGAATTCAAGGGTTAGGTCACAAAGAAAGGGCATGCCCATTAGCTAGTAAGAATTTATTGAACAAAAAGCCTTAATGGATAACTTGGCTGGTTCAACCCTTTCTGCTAAGGCTAATGCCCAGGGTGGTTGTGGGGTGCATTCCCATCAAATCCTATGGGGTTACCACCCACTAATGCTGTTGGCAGTCAATAGTAAATACCACCCTCCATACAGGGCACTGGCAACGTACCAGCTTACTCGCTTTGAACACTAGTCAGGGAAGGTGAGGGGCCTTATTTCTCCCGTTAGAATAATAATAATTTTAAAAAATTATTAAACAAATATAAATTAAATTAAACAATAAATATAAACTTAAAATATTTGTACACAACATGCTGAGACATGGCTTTCTGTTTTTGTATGAAGGAATTGTTAGTCCTGTTTTGAAGAATGTTTCGGGAGGAAGAATTCTGATGTTTGAAGTGGTTGTAAGATCTACTCAGTAAAACTGTTTATGGTCGCGCAATAGCACCTGAAGATTGTATTTATCTTCTACTTGAATATAAATAGTAAATACCTTTTTTTCCCAAGGAAAAAAAAAACATGCTGAAAAATTTTAGAGTCATTTTATTAGAAGGAAGGAAGTATTGAACTTGTTATCAATCGGAAATTCTCACCCTACAAAACTTAAGGGAGTCCAGATAACACCACTGTCACATCACTTACTTGCTCTCACTTTGAAGTTTGTGCTTGCTAACCTCAAAGGGGTATTCCTATATAATCTTAGGAGTCAATTGTGTCAGACACTGATTAGTAACACCTTAAACCAAAACAAACACCTGTCGTCCTAAAGAAATCTGCAACTAAATATGAAAAATAACAGGCTGAATATATCCCTAAATGCTAAGATAATGCATGGAAAACAAAACAGAAATTTCTCCTAAATTATGGGCACAGATTCCAATACAAACATATGCTAAAAACACACTAATTCAAGAACGAAAAATAAATTCCAGCAAACTATTATGACTATTTCTAATGTTGTAAACACTAATTCCAATGCATATATCTTTAGATTTTCTAATGAGAACACAACCCAATGCAATTATAATATTAAATGCTTAAGTAAATTAAGAAAACAGCAAAAACAGAAAATTGTTATGGATATAAATGCAATTAAATTACTGTTTAATGTGTTTAGTATATTTTATGGTTCCTAATACGCAGAAATCTAAAAAAAAACATAATGTTTCTTTCTCTTTATGCGCAAAAAAAGAGAAAAGAGCAAGCTAATCTTGCTGTTTTCTAACAGAAAATTGATAAAGACAAGTTAAGAATGCCTAATCTATATGCCTAAGATGCACAAAAATTGAGATAAATAAATGGTTTTTATCTTATAGGACTAATTTAATAACTAAAACACATCAATGAGTGCCTGGAGTCAAGAAGATGAAGAGAAGAAAAGCGAATAGGGGAGACGAATTATCTAAATCCTACTACTAAGAATCTATCAAGATGAAAATGAGAGTAATTATAAGTCTACAAAAATATAGAAGTCTTACACATGGAAAGCAATAGATAGTCATCAAAAGAAAACTTGAATGTCTTTATTACCAAGGGCTGTAGAATGAAAAAGATCCTTGACAGGTCTAAATAGAAATAAATACCCAAAGATATATGATCCTCCTTTGCAGTATATGATATGATTATGATAGGTTTGTATCACAATGCTGCAAACTCAAATCCAACTTTCATATAATTTTAAGGCAATCTCTCAATGTCACTCTCTCAAGAAAAGAATAAGCAATGAAGTGTGCAAGGCAATAATCAATATGCTCTAATGCTCAAATCGCTCAAAAAAGTAGAACACATCGCCCTTGCATTGCTTGTACAATAAATAGGAGAGAATGAAAATAGAGAAGATAGATATATAAAAGAAGAATAGTAGCCTTCAAGAATAGTGTTCCTTTGTTGAGAGAAAAAAGCATGTGTAAGAAGAAACTACTCCTCAAAAAGTTTGCCCTCCTTCCATAATAGCCACCTGCAAGAGAAAATATACTCATGTATGGCTAATTTCTTCTTTTAAAATTTTAATACACTTTTTGCATACCTAGAATAGGCCCTACGAATTTTCTATACAATGAAATTTGAATCACCAAAAATTATGCTCATGCACAAATAATGTGTGAAGGCATTAAAAGCACATGCATGGTCATTATTAGAAAGGTGGTCAAGGAATAAAAATAAGAATAAGCAGTATTTACTATTAAATATAAAAACCACCTCTCATGCCAAACACAGCAAATCTCAATTTAGTAAGTGGCTCTACAGAGGGTGAGTAGGGTTTTAAACTTTTAGGCTTAAAATAGCAATGAGAAGGCTCGAGGAAAGGGGAAGGAAGCTCATCAAGGAGGAAGCACTAAGTCAGATCACATGGAAGCATTCCCTGAGGCAAATGATGTCTAAAAATAGTAGCTACCCTTATGTGGGCTCACCAACCAACTTCTCAACCATGCCAATATGCAACTGGTCCCTAAAAGTTCTAAGTGTTTACTGCTTAGAATGGCATGAAATGTGACACTGCCACTATATGCTATACTGGGTCTGCAAAAGTCTAGTCATCCTGCAAAAAACAGCACGACTAAAAATAGAGCAAAATCTATACTCTTGGATTCTGCTGAAACTCGTACCATATGCAAATGTCCCAGCTGCGTACTCAAATATCAAATATGTAACTATCTTGTCAATCTACCCAATGTCAGAAATTGTTAAAAATAGCAGTTGGCAAAAATAGCAACTTTTCAGATTGCCTCAAATTCGAACTCCATGCATATCTTTCCCCAAAGGGTATCCAAAACTATGATTAGATCTTGAAAAATACGGGTCAAGTAACTACAAAATACAACCTGATCATACACTATTGGGCCTTCCACCTCTCATACTTGCTCTAAATAGTAAAATACTGCACTGAACCTACAAGTATGGGGCACCTACTCTACTGAAAGGTCTATCCATCAGATGTACCTGTATATATGTTTAACCTGCTCAAGAAATTGTCCCAACATCAACCCCTGAATAAGAAAGTGTCCTACCATCAACCCCAGAATAACAAAACGTGTGACTGCCAAGTCTGAAAATGCACTCACGAACCATTGATACTGCATCAATGGACCAACCAACCTGTTAGTCCTGTAATGTACCCACAAACAAAATAAGATAGACTCTCAAATTGGATTTAGAAGAAATCTAAATCTAGGTGCTAACTGCTAACAGAACTAAAACTGGGGAGCCACAAAGAAGCTAACCTGTGAAGCATGAAATTAATGTGTCAAATCCACCTATTTTTCATCTTTACTTTGGGGAAAAACTTTTCATATCCTAGATAACTTCTGCGATTAAGTGTAACAAAGCCTTCTTCCCAGGTTTCCTGGCCATTTTGAATTGAATCCTTTAAATAATGTTGATATTTAACCTATGTGACTTTGTAAGACCAGTTCACCGATCAAAAACAACAATACCAAATAGTCTACATAAAAATGTAATTATTAGATAACAAGTAATGCCTGAGCTTTTGTATGCCATTAATCAGACCTAATCCTTCTGTTCCGTCGACAAAGAAAACCTGTTATCTTCACATCAATTTTCTGCTAGAATAGTGTATAGCATGATCCAATTTTTTCTCTCAAAGTTGAGCAAACATATTAAGATAGCATACAGAGAGGCATAACTTATTGCTATCAGACTTGAGTAGAAACCAAAGGGGTAGTACAACACAGTTTCAATATGAAATGTTTCATTTTACATTAGTAACTGTTTTGTTATTAAGTTTCAAAAAAGGTTTTGATTTAGACAGAAATGTAGATTGCTCTAAACAAAATCAAATTTTAAAGCATGCCTAATAGAATAGCACCTTGTTTAGACTAAGCAGTCGAATTGCTCCGCAGAGGGGGTCCTTTATGTTATATATATTTCATAATGATTAAATATAAATATAAATAAATAGCAATATATAAAAGAATATATATATATATATAACAAAATTAGTAAGAATCAACATGACTCTACGAACAGTCACACAAAGGGGTATATAAGGCAAAACTTATTGTAAATTTTCATATCTGATATTTTTACTAAATACAATAAAAAAAATTATCTCTTCAAGTTCTTCTCGACTTCAGTGGTATCAGAGTAGAAACGACCTGCTACACCTGCCACCGCCGTCCAGATTTGCCACCGCTCCTCGTTCCCATCTGCCTGCACCCATGCTCCCGCGCTGTCCACCCCTCCGCCCCACATCCCCCGCCATCGCCTGTCCCCTCCACTCCACATCTCGACAACCGCGGCTACCCACACAAGCTCCTCTGCGTGTTCCCTCCGCAGTCGTCTACCACCCCCACCTGTCTCCACGCATCCTTCTAGACGTGGCTTCCCCCACCATGTGTGCCTCCTCCCGCGCTCCTCTCCCCTCTCCCGCAGTCCACCACCTCCTCTTTTGCACCCTCCGTCCTCCCACACGCCACTGCACCCTCTTCTGCACTCTTCGTCCTCCTAACTTTTGCGCCTTGCAACTTGCATCCACCAGCTCCACTGCTCATCATCCACGCTCTCCCTCTCTGTGCACAATCTTCCTGTGAGCCCGCCAAGCCAACCCACCTCCCCATTCATGCTCCTCTTGTGTTTCTTTGTCCCACCACGCACACCCCAACACTCCACTCCGCCAATACTCCCGCCTCGCAACTTGCACTCCATGCCCTTGCATCAATCTCTTCCAACTCTCTCTCACACTCTCTCCACCTCTCCCTCACGCCGTCACCTTCCACCGTCGCCTTCACGTCAACCCTGCACACATAAAGACAAAATAAAATATATATATATATATATATATATATATATTATTCTAATAATATTTTTTATTAATAGTTTATTATTTAAAGAAAAAAACATTATAATANTATATATATATCATTATTATATGGAAATAATAAAGAAATAAATAATCGTGGTTGGTTGGCTTCAGATCGCCAATAAGAATAAATCAACATTCAGCATAGAGAAATTCCCAGTAGTCGCCAGAATGGAAGATATCAATGGCAGATTGGACCAATTGAATGAAAAGGTCAACAAAAGGTATGCAAATCTCAAGGCAGACATCGACAAAAATAATAATGCATTAACAGGACTCAAGGAAGGGATAGAGCAAGGCATCAGTGCATTGAAGGCAGATCAAAAGAAAACGCAAGAGTCTCTCGGCAATATCTTGGCCAGATTACCACCATGCACTTCGTTTCCCCCACCTAGCCATAATCCACCTCTAAACCCATTCAATACACATTGCCCAAATGCGCCTAAAATGCCAGAACAACACGACACGACGCCACCACATGAAGTTCACTTCTTTAACATTCCGTCAATATCAATCCCCCAAGCACACGGATACCAGATAAGGGTAAAAGTAGAGTTACCGAAATTTGATGGTGACGAAAAGCAATGCATCGCATGGATCAATAAAGCAAAAGAATACTTTGACATCCATAACATACCTTAAATACGCCGCCATGCAACTGGAAGCGAATGCATACAATTGGTACATGTGGTGGAAGACGACAACCCAAGTCTGTCCCTTTAGTTGGAATAACTTTAAGAATGATCTTCTTAAGAGGTTTCAAGGCGTAACTAAGGAAGACTTCTTTGCCAAGATCACCAGGTTGCAGCAAAAAGGCGATGTAGATGAGTACACATGTGAATGGGAAGCTTTCACAACTCGAGTTCGAGAACTAACTAATGACCAACGTCTACAAACATGCATACATGGACTAAAACCACACATTCGAGATGAGTTGAAGTTACATAACACTTCTACCATGGAGAAGGCAAGACGTAAGACCAAGATCATCGAGAACAAGTTTAAACGATCCCCTCAAAGTAGCTTTGACAAAAACTATCCAAGAGGAATCCTCCCCAATCAGCTAATACAGGAACTTCAAGATATACGTCGTTGCATCTAAGGGAAGGAGCAAAACTCAGTTTAGAAGCCCAGAGGATGAGGGAAGGAAAGTGCAAATATTGTGGAAAGAAATGGGATCCTAAAAATAGATGTTTGCAAAGGAGAAACCCCCAAAAATTGTATGCTTGTGAAGCTAAAGAAGAAGAAAAAGTCTCAAAATGTGAAGAGTAGAGTGAGGAGGATACAGCAAACCAGCATGACTACCACTCAAAATTAGAAGATGACACACCAAAGATATCATTAGCCGCCATTATAGGGATATCCCAACCACAAACACTGAAGCTAAAGAGACATATCAAAAACAACAATGTGTCAATTCTCATAGATACCAGCAGTACCCATAACTTTATTAATGGTAATCTTCCTAAGATATTCAACTTATTCGTTTTCCCAATGCATAACATGAAGGTTATGGTAGCAGACGGCAAGAAGATTGAAAATGTGGGAAAATGTTACAAGGTTAAATTACAAATGCAAGAATATAACCTAGGATCCAATTTATTTGCAATACCTCTTGGAGGAGTAGGCGTTGTGTTGGGAATCCAATGGTTGCAAACATTGGGTACTTACTCCGCTAACCATCAAGAGAACTTCATCAAGTTCAAATGGCTAGGGAAAATGTACAAATTGTACAGTTTCCAACCACCCCAAACTGTAATGTCCTCTTCTTCTTAGGCATTGAGGACCGACCCGCTAACCTATATGATTCCCATAGGTTCGAGCGGGCACTAACAGTCAGGGAATCAACTATGGACTGATGCCATATAAGAAGATCTAGGGCATCAATATTATACCATCATTGGGTAGACAAGGGCCACCAGAGCCAAAGGCCAACTGCATGCATGACATCTGAGCATTATTTCATGATGCATGCACCCGATTGAGTCTCCATGCACCTGCATGCAAGGCAACTGCAAATTATAAGTTAAAGTGACCTAACTAGGTCAAAAGTTAGGTTATTCGCAATTGGAAGTTATAAAAGAAAGGTAAAGTGAATGGAGGACACTTATATGATTATTGATTTGTGGATTCGAATTGGAGAGCTCGGCGAGCTAAGTTGGGGATGAGTGCATGCTCAACTAACTGGTATATTTCGGCAGTGAAATCTATCTGCCCTAGTTCATCATCAGGTTGGATCATCCAAATTCAGCACTACTTCATCATCAGGTTATATTCAGCAGTTACTTCGTGAGATTGATTATTCGTCCAGTTGGAGGGTTCCACCATCATACCGTGGTACCGTGGTCAGAGACATATCTATTTGTTTTCTTCTCTACAGAGGGAAAAACTTCTGCATGCTGCTTCTATTCATCTCAGAACACCCTCATTACCCTTCCCCTCGAAGAAGGGCCTCTCAGCTTGAGTATCAAGCCAGTTATCAGCAGTGTTCCCTTTTCGGAAGGCATTTTTATGCATGGGCGAATTGAGTTGAGGAGGACACTCACGTTTTGGGCTATTGAGCCACCGTTTCTTCTGCATGTTGCTTCCATCACTGCCAGAGGAGTACTATAACTCTATTGCACATCATCCGGGTCTTCAACAGTGGCTTATTTATTATTGAGGAGCATTTACAAATTTGGAGGAGGGCGCATTCACCTGTGGAAGACGATTTGGCTTATCTCCCTATTTTTCCATCAGAATCCTTGCATGCGGGGACCATCCTCTTCATCATTAGCAAATCTACATACTGGTATGTACATGCATTAATTTCTCCTATTTTCTAGCATTTCAGTATTATCTAGGGCACAAATCTGCATGCAAAGATCAAGGTTTGCTTTCCTATTTTATTGAGGCATAAGCCTACTAGCCATCTACAGTACACACAGAAAAAGAAAAATATCAATTTGGGATATTACAGTGATATCAAAGCTATTTTCCTTGCCAGTTGTGGGCATGCAAAATAATAAATAAATTCAGAAAACCCATACAACATTACTTACCAAAGACAGAGGTTTAGAGACAGTGATAGAGGAGAAGAGGAGTTCGAGGACATAGAGTTGGGGGACATAGAGTATCAGTTTGGAAAGAGCAAAGAAACAATGGCTGAGAATGATAAATCAACTTTCAATAGTCTCATATCAACCATAAAAGAACTCACTACTGGGCAAAAAGAAATGATGAGTACCTTCAAGCAAATGACAGAAAAAAATGGGCCCAGCCCACACAATCCCTTATTTCCCAATAGTGATAGGGTATCCACCAGCGATAGTAGGGAGCACTTACATACCAACATGCAGAGCCATCCCCATGTATACACCAAGCCTTCCCGACCTACTGAGAGAGTATAGAGCTTATCTGAGAGAGTATAGAGCTTTAGGAGATGACTTCCATTCAGCCATGACCTTCACTGACTTCTGCGTCTTTAAAAGTAAGAACAAACCTAGAGCTTACAATAGGCCATTCACCAAGAACTATGAGTTACAGTGCACCGTAGGGAGACTGACTATCCCTACCTTTAACGGCACCTGGGGTGGCCCAGCCCGGAATTGGCTGCAGAAGTTGGATACATACTTCCAGCTCAACCCCATGATTGAGACAGATGCCATTAAATTGGCTACTGTGCATTTGGATGGAGAAGCACATGAGTGGTGGTACCACAGGTTAGTGACACTGGGTCACAATACCATCACATTGTACCTAGATTTTACACAGAGGCTCATTGAGCAATTTGATCAAAAGGACCCAAAGGTACACTTTAGAGAGCTGTCACAGCTCAAGCAGATAGGTAGTGCAGATGCATTTATTTCAGAGTTTCAGAGGATAGCAGTCATGGTGACAGATATATCAAAGAGCAGGTTGATTATGTAGTTCACAGAGGCCCTCACTGAACCCTTACAAGGATGGGTCAAGTCCTATAGGCCCACCACCCTAACAATGCCATCAGCCAGACTTGAGATTTGCAGGATGCAGTACCCAAAAATAGGTTTCCTCCCATAACCAATTTCCCTATTAAAGATAAAGTGAGGAAACACTTCCAGAAAGAATGGCCCAAGAAAGAATGGATGGACAATGATACCCGACAGGACCTTAGAAGAAAGAAGTTATGTTTCACTTGCCAGGAACCATGGGTACCGGGTCACAAATGTTCAGGAAAGGGAAAGGCCTACTACATAGAGGCATATTCCGACAATGGGGAGGAGGATTATCAAGATCAGAAGCAAGATGAGACACCAGAGATAATTGATGAGGGACAGACCTCAGGAGGTACCATTGCTACCATGACAGGGCTTCCTAGATTCCACACTCTCCAGATCAGAGGTACCGTACAGGGCCACAAAGTGGGAGTGCTGATAGATGGTGGGGCATCCCACAACTTTATTGATGCTGCAAGGGTTAAAAGGAGAGGCATTCAGACTGAGAGTTTTGATGGGTTTTTAGTAGCTGCAGCAGGTAACACCATGGAGTGTAGTCAGAGGATTCCTAAATTAAAAGTAACACTTGGGAATTATACAGTGATAGAGACATTCTATGTGGTAGATGTACCTGACATGAACGTGGTATTAGGAGTTCAGTGGTTGTATTCCATAGGGAAAGTATTCCACGAACTACCAAACCATGGAGATGGAGTTCACAGGAGCAGAGGGACAAAAGGTAGTATTGAGGGGGATGAATACCCACCCTCCCACGGCAGTGACATCCCACAGGATGGAGGCAGTACTCCGACATGGAGACATTGAGCGAAAAGTAGAGTGCTTGGTTACCTTCAGGAAACCACTAGAACAGGCCACCCAACATCCAGCAGATATAGAGGCCTTGCTGCAGAAGCACAAGGCAGTATTCGCAGACCTTCCAGCAGGTCGACCACCAGATAGGGGGTTTGAGCACATTATTGAGTTAAAGGAGGGGACTCAAGCAGCTATCACCACTCCTTACAGACATCCTAAGAGGTACAACGATGAGATCGAGAGTACAATCAAGGAACTACTCAAGCTAGGGTACATCAAACCTAGCTCCAGTCCCTTTGCATCTTCAATAGTGCTAGTAAAGAAAAAAGATGGAATCCTACGCATGTGCATTAATTACAGGGCACTCAATAAGAAGACCATAAAGAACAGGTATCCCATCCCTAGGATTGATAAGCTGATGGATGAACTACAGGGGGCAAAGTACTTTTCCAAGATTGACCTCCGCTTAGGTTACCATCAGATTCGGGTCAAGGAACAAGATATTCCAAAGACCGCCTTTCGTTGCCACTACGGACATTATGAGTTTCTAGTGATGTCATTCGGGCTCACTAATGCACCAGCTACTTTCCAGTCATGCATGAACCATATCTTCAAGGCTCAGTTACGTAAGTATCTTCTGGCATTTTTCAACGACATATTGATATACAGTAGAACTTGGGAAGAACATTTGAGACATCTAGATGAAGTACTTGGCATTCTACAGGAGCAGTCACTATATGCCAAAATGTCCAAGTGTGAGTTCGGCATGTAGGAGATGTTATACTTGGGGCATGTGATAGGGGCCAACGTGGTCCAGGTGCACTTAGAGAAGATTTGGGCAATATTGGATAGGCCTACACCTAAAAATGTGACAGAACTGAAGGACGTTTTGGGCCTTTGCACCTACTACAGGAGGTATGTCAGTGGATTCTCACAGATGACCGCACCCCTCAAATCTTACCAAGAAGGGGGCATTCAGCTGGTTGGAAACATCACGACAGACATTCGAGAAAATGAAAAAGGTAACGAGTTCATGTCCAGTATTAGCTTTACCAGACTTTTCTCAACCCTTCGTGTTAGAATGTGATGCTTCAGGAGAGGGAATTGGGGCAGTTTTGATGCAGAACAACCATCCCATTGCATTTGAGAGCAGGAAGCTCAAAGATTATGAGCATCGCTATTCAATATATGACAAAGAGATGTTAGTCATTCTCCATGCGCTAACCAAGTTCAGGCAGTACTTGGTGGGTGGTAGATTCAAGGTTAAGACAGATCAGAATAGCTTGAAATACTTCCTAGAGCAGAAAGAGCTAAACGAGAGACAACAGAAATGGGTAAGCAAAATTCAGGCCTATGACTTCGAGATTGAGTACGTAAAGGGAAAGAACAATGCAGTGGCCGATGCACTTTCCAGACGACCAACTACTTTATCCCTTATAAGCATCTCATCAAATTGGATATCTCATCTTTTGGTTGAGTACTCCAAAGATCAATTTGCTTGCGAGATATTGGATGGACAGATTCAAGATGATAGGTATTGGGTAATTGATGACATCATATACTACAAGAACAGAATCTTCTTGGTTCCAAAGTCTTCCCTCAAGAAGAAGATTTTGCAAGCATCGCATGATTCACCATTAGCAGGGCATCAGGGGTTTCTCAAGACCTACAGATAGATTAGAGAAAGATTCTCATGGAAGGGGCTCAAGAATGATGTGATACAACATGTAAGAGAGTGCAGCTTGTGCCAACAGAACAAAATAGAGCACACCCACCCGGCTGGTTTACTACATCCCTTACCTATCCCCGAGCAGAAGTGGGAGAGCATCTCTATGGACTTCATTACTGGGCTGCCCAAGGTTCAGGGCAGAGACTGCTTATACGTAGTGGTGGACAGATTGACCAAGTTCGCTCACTTCTTTGCCATTTCTTCAAATTATTTAGCAGCACAGGTAGCAGAACTATTTTTCAGAGAGGTATTTAGACTCCATGGGTTACCCAAGACCATTGTCAGTGACAGGGACAGCAAATTCACAGGAGCCTTTTGGCAAGAGCTTTTGCAGTTAGTGGGGACCGAGTTAGCCATGAGCACAAGTTATCATCCACAGAGTGACAGGCAGACAGAGATTGTCAACAAGTGGATTGAGGGGTACTTTAGAAATTACGTAGCAAGTCAGCAGAGGACATGGATCAAATGGCTACACTTGGGTGAACATTGTTACAACACCACCCACCATATGACCATTGGGATGACCCCTTTTTGAGCTCTGTATGGGTATGATGCTTCCACTTTCGCAGACCGGATATTCAGCGATAGCAGGGCCCCCAAGGCCAAAGAGTGGATTCAGGAAGGTCAATATATCCTCAAGATACTCAGGGAGAACATACAGGCTACTTTGAATCAGCAAAAGATATATGCGGACAGGCACAGGGTTGAGCGCAACTTTGAGGTAGGAGACTCTATTTATTTACGCCTGCAACCTTACCAACAGTCATCTCTTAAAAAGAAAGGAGCGAAAAAACTCAAACCTCGCTTCTATGGTCCATACAAGATAATCCGGAAGATAGGAAAGGTAGCATATGCGCTAGAACTACCCGCAGAGAGCAAGATTCACAACATATTTCATGTCTCCAACCTCAAGAAGGCAGTCGGTCAGCAGATTGTTACATCTTCCGAGCTGCCCCCCCTTGATGATGAGGGGTAATTGATTCTGATTCCTGAGCGCATCCTAGAGGTGCGAGAGCAGAAACTGAGGAACAGAATCATCAGAGACTACTTGGTTCAATGGAAAGATCTGCCTATAGAGGAGGCCACTTGGGAGGGAGAATAGGTATTACAGCACCCAGCTTTACAATTGCTTGAGGACAAGCAAATTCGAGCGAGGAGGACTATAATGTCCTCCTCTGCTTAGGCATTAAGGACCGACCTGCTAGCCTATATGATTCCCATAGGTTCGAGCAGGCACTGACAGTCAGGGAATCAGCTGTGGACTGATGCCATATAAGAAGATCTAGGGCATCAATATTATATCATCATTGGGTAGACGGGGGCCACCAGAGCCAAAGGCCACCTGCATGCATGACATCTGAGCATTATTTCATGATGCATGCACCCGATTGAGTCTCCATGCACCTGCATGCAAGTCAACTACAAAAGTTAGGTCAAAAGTTAGGTTATTCGCAGTTGGAAGTTATAAAAGAAAGGTAAAGTGAATGGAGAAGGACACTTATATGATTATTGATTTGAGGATTCGAATTGGAAAGCTCGGCGAGCTAAGTTGGGGTTGAGTGCATGCTCAGCTAACCGATGTATTTCGGCAGCGACATCTATCTGCGCTAGTTCGTCATCAAGTAAAGGTAAAGGTTAGTGACCTAATTTGGTCAAAAGTTATGTTATTCGCAGTTGGAAGTTATAAAAGAAAGGTAAATTGAATGGAGAAGGACACTTATATGATTATTGATTTGAGGATTCGAATTGGAAAGCTCGGCGAGCTAAGTTGGGGTTGAGTGCATGCTCAGCTAACCGATGTATTTCGGCAGCGACATCTATCTGCGCTAGTTCGTCATCAAGTAAAGGTAAAGGTTAGTGACCTAATTTGGTCAAAAGTTATGTTATTCGCAGTTGGAAGTTATAAAAGAAAGGTAAATTGAATGGAGAAGGACACTTATATGATTATTGATTTGAGGATTCGAATTGGAAAGCTCGGCGAGCTAAGTTGGGGTTGAGTGCATGCTCAGCTAACCGATGTATTTCGGCAGCGACATCTATCTGCGCTAGTTCGTCATCAAGTAAAGGTAAAGGTTAGTGACCTAATTTGGTCAAAAGTTATGTTATTCGCAGTTGGAAGTTATAAAAGAAAGGTAAATTGAATGGAGAAGGACACTTATATGATTATTGATTTGAGGATTCGAATTGGAAAGCTCGGCGAGCTAAGTTGGGGTTGAGTGCATGCTCAGCTAACCGATGTATTTCGGCAGCGACATCTATCTGCGCTAGTTCATCATCAGGTTGGATTATCTAGATTTAGCACTACTTCATCTTCGGGTTATATTCATCACTTACTTCATGAGATTGATTATTCATCCAGTTGGAGGGTTCCACCATCATACCGTGGTACCGTGGTCAGAGACATCTATTCGTTTTCTTCTCTACAAAGGGCAGAACTTCTGCATGTTGCTTCTATTCATCTCAAAACACCCTCATTACCCTTCCCTTGGAAGAAGGGCCTCTTAGCTTGAGTATCAAGCAAGTTATCAGCAGTGTTCCCTTTCTAGAAGGCATTTTTTTGCATTGGCGAATTGAGTTGAGGAGGACACTCACGTTTTGGGCTATTGAGCCACCGTTTCTTCTACATGTTGCTTCCATCACTCCTAGAGGGGTACCATAACCCTATTGCACATCATCCGAGTCTTCAGCAGTGGCTTATTTATTATTGAGGAGCATCTACAGCTTTGGAGGAGGGCGCATTCACCTATGGAGGACGATTTGGCTTATCTCCCTATTTTTCCATCAGAATCCTAGCATGCGGGGACCATCCTCTTCATCATCAGCAGATCTACATACTGGTATGTACATGCATTAATTTCTCCTATTTTCTAGCATTTCAGTATTATATAGGGCACAGATCTGCATGCAAAGATCAGGGTTTGCTTTCCTATTTTATTGAGGCATAAACCTACTATCCATCTACAGTACACACAAAAAAAGAAAATTATCCATTTGGGATATTACACAAACTCAATTAGTTACATCACATCAAATGGAACGGTTGATTCTACAAGGAACTCGAAAATGAGCACCTACTTACATATTTCAGTGTCAAGAGATGGAGTTGCTAACATGTGAAGGAGATGACTACAAACCCCCAGAGATACAAGAGCTAATCCAAAGACACCACAAGGTGTTCCAAGAGCTTTCGATGGAGCTCCCACCAAACAGGAAGACTGAGCACCTGATTGAGCTAGAACCAAGGGCAAAACCTGTCAAAATCAGACCGTACAGATATCCCCATCACCATAAAACAAAGATCGAGAGATCAACCCGAGATTTTTTTAAATGTACAGTCATTTCAAAGAGCAGAAGCCCTTATGCAGCTCCAGTAGTGCTAGTTCAAAAGAAGGATGGATCTTTCAGATTGTGCATAGATTACAGAGGACTCAACAAGGTAACAATTAAGAATAAATTCCCTATCCCATTCATCGATGAGATGATGGATGAACTTCATGGAGCTAAGTACTTTTCGAAATTAGACTTGAGATCAAGATATTACCAAATCAGGCTTAGATTAGAAGACGTAGCCAAAACTACTTTCCGTACTCATGAGGGCCATTATGAGTTCAAGGTAATGCCCTTCGGGCTAATTAATGCTCCATCCACCTTCCAAGCCGCAATGAACAAATTGTTCCAACCATATTTGTGAAAGTTCGTAGTATTTTAAATTTTTTGATGATATCCTCATATATAGCAAAACTTGGAGAGAACAAGTCTGACACTTAGATCAACTGCTAACCATCTTAGAAGAACATCAATTTTTTGCAAAAATGTCAAAACGCACTTTTGAAAAAGAAGAAGTGGACTATTTTGGCCACATAATATCGAGGGAAGGAGTCAAAGTAGATCCCAGTAAGATCAAGGCAATCACGAAGTGGCCCAAACCAAATAACATCTCAAAATAAAGAGGGATTCTAGGCTTAACAGGGTACTATTGAAGATATGTAAAAAATTACGCCCATAAGACTGCCCCTCTAACAGATTTATTGAAGAAAAATTCATTTCGATGGAATGACGTAGCCGAAAAATGTTTTGAAGCATTGAAAAACATTATGTCAACAACGCCAGTATTAGCAACCCCAGATTTCACAAAACCCTTTGTAGTTGAGTGCGATGCTTTAGGATTCAAGATAGGAGTTGTCTTGATGCAAGAAGGTCATCCAATAGCATTTTAAAGCTGGAAGCTCAATAAGAGGGAGAGTTTAAAGTCCACGTATGATAAGGAAATGCTTGCCATTATATACGCTCTATCAAAATGGCGACAATACCTCCTAGGGAGCAAAATCTTGATAAGAACAGACCACAATAGTCTTCAGTATCTCTTACAACAACAAACATTGTCAACTAAACAACAGAAATGGATAGAAAAAATTGTTACATTTGACATGGAGGTACTACATAAGCTGTGTTACCGGATCCACCACCCCAATGTGTAGGATCCGCGAATCCACGGATCCGATACTTATCCAGATCGGATCCGCCTTAGATCCACCATGGAAACATTTGCCCTGCAAAAGGAAACGTATGTTGGTCCCATGAAACGGATCCTATGAAAAATAAAAAATAAAAATCCCGAAATTTTCAAATGGATCCTGCAACTTCCAGTGCTTCTATGACCCATTAATCCCCCCAAAAAGTTATTTTTTAATGAAAAACTTACAAAACCCTAAACACCTAATGGCTAAAAGCGTAAACCACATTCCTACTCAAGGTTTGATCTATCCGATTCCTTATGTCAAGAAATGCTCTTGAACTCTAATATATCAATATCAACGTATGCTCTCAACATTTTTATTTGATATATCTTTATGGTCAAGGTCTGTTGTCAAGGGCTGATCTATCTTTATGTACTATGTTGTTGCTCACTTCACCTACATTGTTCTGTAGTCTTGCCATAGCGTTCAAGAAAACCACTTTATTCCCTGCTGATAGGGACATGTGGATGTGGCTCACAAAAACACTATTATGACTTGCTTCAAGTTCATGCTAAAATGGTTTTTAAAATTATCAATATCACAACCTATCAAATTATCAGTTATGGTACATGAACTCTCTTTTTTGGCAATAAGTTATAGTTCTACTCTTGTGTTTCCTAAATAGTTTTGTTTCTTCATTCTATTTTTCTATTTATTATAAAAATATTTTTATATTTGTTTGTACTTGTCGTTTCCCCGCCATATCTGGATCCTGGGTTTTAAAAAATCTAGCAGATCCGGATCCGAATCTGTATCCTGATAACTTAGTACATAAGCAAGGAAAGGACAATGTAGTTGTTAATGCCCTTTCCCGGAAAGATGAAGAAGTCAAGGCTTATGCAATCTCAATGGAAATTCCAAACTGGTTAGATGAAATCCGAGGAGAATATGCCAAAGATCCAGACACCTTTGCCCTAATTAATGATTCTAATCAAGGTCCAAAAGTCAAATGGAAGAATGACATCCTTTGGTATAAAGGAAGAATCTACCAAAGCCCAACATCTAGGTTTAAGACCAAGGTGTTGAAAGAATCTCATGATTCCCCAGCCGCAGGACATGTAGGTTTTTTCAAAACTTACTACAACGCCAGGCAATCCTTCTACTAGAAAGGAATGTATAAGGCATTCAAAAGTGTAGAATTTTCAGCACTCTCCCAACCCGGTTTCAAACTTCGTTTTAAACATTGTTTAATGCCCAACCCAATTTATCATTCTGCTGCAAATTAGATTATTTCTCGTAAACAATATAGGACAGAAACACAAGAAGAATTTCTACAACTTTTATGAGAAGCAATTAAAACACATTCACACATAAATATTCAGACTCGGGAATTTTGGTCCAATGACCGAGGAAAAACCCCAACGTCCAAGGAAAACCTATGAGAGAGAATATTTATTTATCTTTCAAAAATTACAGCAGTAGACAAAAAATCAGTCACAACTTATCTCAACCAGAAGATAAAAATTCTACCTCGAATTTTGTGCCAAACTCAGAAATTTTATGTCTACACCCCCCTCCAGATCTATGCTACTACAGGACTGTACAATTGTTGTACGGACAGGCTATACAGCCTGTACTGTACGGTACCGGCTTGAAAATCGTGTCCACTGAAACTGCCTAGATTTTCATGCCCAAAATCTCTGCCTCAAAATTTGTGCCATGAATATCAGCCTCGAGATTCGTGCCATGTACGGAGTAAATCTGTACTGTATGGGTAGGCTACAATAAATGTTCACTGCTGCCTCGATTTGTGTGCCAAGCTTGATGTACCTTCTCCTCGATTTTTGTGCCAAAGAAAAATGTCCTCTTGCGTTTTTCTCTCTTTCTCAAAAATTTGGCTCTCTCTCTCAAATGCAAAATGCCTCCACTTGGAAAGTTTGTCTTTTGTAAAAATGGTAGGGAGAGTGAAAAGCCATCTAATCCAAGGGCCCAGATTAGATTAGATGAGTTGTTGTGATAAAGTCACTTTTCTGCACAATTTAAAAAATTAATTCACTCACTTTTTAAATTTTTTCTTAAAGTACACTTTAATATCTAAAGTGCAGTTAATGCTCATCTCAAGTCATTAATATAAAGTCCAAGTGACTTAACCCCTTTTCCTAGTGACTTAAGCAAAGGTCACCTAGGGGAACAACTCCAAGGTATAAAAATTCAACAAAAAGTACGGCCGAGTGTAAAACCTGTCAAAAAAACAAAAGCAAAAATGTCGTGACTCCAGGGCTACTCCATCCACTTCACATTCCAAACCAAAAATGGAAGGAAATATCGATGGACTTTATTTAAGGGTTACCCTTATCCAAAGGCAAGGACAAAATCTTTGGGGTAGTGGACCGATTAACTAAATACACCCATTTCATGGGAATTAAGAAAACTGACTCCACTAAACAAATCATTGAAGTGTTCTATAAAAATACTTATAAATTACATGGATTTCCAAAAATCACCGTTGGTGACAGAGATGCCAAATTCACAAGCAATTTTTGGAAGGAATTCTACAAACAAGTTGGGATCACTCTTAACATGAGCTCAGCCTATCATCCCCAAACAGAAGTTTCGTTACTGACAAGCAGAACAACTGGAAGCCTATCTTCGAAGTTTCGTTACTGACAAGCAAAACAACTGGTTACATCTTGCAGAATGGTGGTATAACTCCACCTATCATACATCCGCCAAGATGACACATTTTCAAGCATTGTATGGTTATGCGCCTCCCGGATGAAAGGAAATCGTTCAAGGTGATACAAAAGTACCTGCAGTAAAAAGTCAACTCGAAGAAAATCAGAAAATAATGCAAGTCCTCAAGGATAATTTAACTATGGCACAAAATCGTATGAAGCAACAAGCAGATCTACATAGAACAGAACGAGAGTTTAAAGTAGCAGATTGGGTATTTGTAGGACTTCAGCCATACAAGCAATTGTCACTTAAGCAACAAGGGAAAAATAAACTGGCTCCCAAGTTTTATGGACCATATCAAATTATCCAAAATATTAGCCCCATAGCATACGAATTGAAGCTACCAAATAAGAGTCGAATTCACAATGTTTTCCATGTCTTGAATCTTAAAAAATTATTTGGTCAACATCATACTGCTCAAACGACACTTCCTAGCTTGGATGCAGAAGGGAAACTTGTATTAGAACCAGAAACCATCATCAACATCAGAGAAAGAAGACTGTGTTTTCTGCATCATCAAAGAGTACCTTACTAAGTGGAAGGGTTGGCCAGAAGAAGACGCATCATGGGAAACCAAGAAGTTCATTCAACAATATCCATCCTTGCCCTGCTTTGAGGACAAAACATCTTAGAAGAAGAGGGCAATGTTATATGCATTTCATAATGATTAAATAAAAATATAAATAATATAAATAAAGACCAATATATAAGAGAATAAATATATATATAACAAAATTAGTAAGAACCAACGTGACTCTACAAACAGTCACTCAAAGGCGTATATAAGCCAAAACTTATTGTAAATTTTCATATCGGATATTTAAACTAAATACAATTAAATTTTTTTCTCTTCATGTTCTTCTCGACTTCACCTTATCCCACAAGTAAGGGGGTCTCATACAGCGATTTGGTGTCTGGTTAGGTAATGACCTTAAAATAATTAGATTATTATCATTATTATTATTATAGGCTGCAGATTCTACAAAAATGGATCTAACCACATTTTATGTTGTCATGTCCTATAAATGGACAAAGAGTGATAAAAAAGTCAATAAATTTACAAAAAGAAAACATATTGAAAGAGACATGAGGTATGTGAGCTGGTTTCAGGCTTCAAATCATAGAACAAGAAAGGAATGCATTTCAGAGTAGCAGGACAAGTAACAATCACCTCAGATGGTTTTGCAGTAAGAATATATCTCTGCATTGAGCAGATATTTTCCTCCCTAATCAGATGGTCCATCAGTCCTTTCCACCTCTCTCACCCATCTCCTCCTGGTTGGCAACATGGCATCACACCTCCCAATGCTCGAGTATGCCACCACTTCAGATCTGATAGGGTGGCATCAGATACTAAAGGATGAATTTGGGGAAATCCTTGTTCCAATCAGACCATGGGATAGTTGAAGAAATTCTGCGTTTTACTGTTTGCTGGTTTATGTCAACATTTCGTGGTTTTCACATACAGCCGGTTTTGCACTGGCTGTAGGTTACTTATGAAATTTTACTGAACAATTAAACACACAGTAAAATACACTAACAGGCTGAAAAACACATTTAACAATCACACCATAAAATGATAGACTCAGAGATTTTTGGCCAAAATCAAGCCCTGGAAAAACCCCCACGGGGAAAACCAGTTAGAGAGAGAGAGAGATTTTATTATCTTCAGCAAAATATCAAAACAGAAATACAGTGAAAATTTAACTTATCTCCACCCAAGATTTCATCTCAAAATCTTGAAAAACGTGCCCAGCAAAGCCTTGAAAACTGTGCAGAAAAATAACAGCAGTCCGTACAACTGTACGGCCTCGATTTCTGTGCCTTGTTTTATCTCGAAAACTATGCAGAGTTTACCTCGATTTCTGTGCCAAAAAAATGAATGCAGTCCGTACACCCTCGAAAACTGTGCCAGCAATTAATGCAGTCCGTACCCTCGATTTCTGTGCAGTCTCTCTTCTTGGGAATCGTGCCAATGCCCTAGCTCGACCTCCTCCTCTCTCAGCTCAGTCTCTCCTTCTCCAAAAATGAAAAAGTGAAGTGTTTTGCCTCCCTCAACCCTTTTTGTCTAAACCCTAAGTGGGAATCTAATCCAACGGTGGAGAAAGATCCAATACAATGGCTAAGATTCAATGAGAGTAAAAATCACATTTATTTAAATCACTTAAATAAATTTACTCAACCACTTAAATTTATCAAAAAATGACTTTAACTTTATAAAGTCTCATTAAGTAGCTTTTAATGTGAGGGTCACCTTTTTCCCCTTTCTAAGTGACTTAGGCAAAAAGTCACTTAGGGAACAAATTCCTAGGTACAAATCTAACACTCCCTCTTACCGAGGAAGGTGTTCTGCACCACTCCCAACTTATCTCTGAAGAAGACAAACTTCCCCCTCCCCAAAGACTTCGTCAGAATGTCTGCTACCTGCTCATCAATGGATATATACTGTAGCTCAACTGCCCCTCTCTGAACATAGTCACGGATGAAATGGTACCTGATCTCAATGTGCTTCGACCTGTCATGAAACACTGGATTCTCAGAGAGCTGAATGCAACTCTGATTGTCACAATAGATCACCGTAGGCCTAAGTTGCTGATCAAATAAATTTACCAATAACTTGCGAAGCCACGGTGCTTCACAAGTAGCCTGACTGGCTGCCATATACTCAGCCTCAGAAGAACTCAGTGCAATGGACTTCTGTTTCCGACTGAACCACGACACTGCTGCCAAGCCCAAACTGAAACAACAATTGGAAGTGCTCTTCCTATCCCTCACACAACCTGCCCAGTCTGAATCTGTGAACCCAACCAAGCTGACTCCACCCGAACCCCTGTAGTCCAGACCATAATCCACCGTACCTGCAAGATATCTCAGTATGTGCTTTGCGGCAGTCGAGTGCACACTCCTAGGCTCAACCATGAACTGACTAAGAGCGTTAACCGCAAAACACAAGTCTGGCCTGGTATTGACCAGATACATCAATGACCCAAGGAGCTGACGATATAAAGTGGGATCCACCAACTTACCCTCGGAAGCATGAAGTTGCTTCCAGTTGGTGATCATAGGCGTACACATCAGCCTGCAGTCCTCCATCCAAAATCTCTTCAGAATATCAACTACATACTTCCCCTGTCCAAGGAAAATATGTCCAGGCTCCTGCCAAACCTCCATCCCCAGATAGTAATGCATCAGTCCAATGTCTGTCATCTCGTACTCCGATGCTAGATCTCTCTTGCAATGTGCAATGAGACGCTCATCACCTGTGATAAATAGATCATCAACATATAGCAGAAGAATGAGCGGATCTCCTCCAACCACAATGAAGTATAGGTTGGGATCAGCCTCACTCTTCTGGAATCCCATCGATGTCAAGTAAGTATCAATCCTGGAGTACCAAGCTCTAGGAGCTTGCTTCAGTCCGTACAAGGCTTTCCTCAGCCTGCACACATGAGAATCTCTCCCATGGATCTCAAATCCCTGTGGCTGCTCTCAATATACCTCCTCCTGCAGAAGACCATTGAGAAATGCAGTCTTCACATCCATCTGGTGGATCTTCCAACCCATCTCTGCTGCTATAGATATAACTGCCCTGATAGAAGAATACCGAGCAACTGGAGCAAATGTCTCATCATAGTCAACTCCCTCAATTTGTGAGAACCCCCGCGCCACAAACCGAGCCTTGTACTTCTCCACACTGCCATCCGCAGCATGCTTTATCTTGTAAAGCCACTTGGAAGTCACAACTGACTTCCCCTCAGGTCTCGGCACTATCTCCCAAGCATCATTCTTCATGATGGAATGGTACTCTTCCATCATGGCATCTCTCCATACCTGATGCTGGGAAGCCTCCTCAAATGTGGATGGCTCAGAGTCACGAAGACTCGCAACAAGGGCCATACCATACCTGTCTGGCTCCACCACTGTCCTGATCTGTTCCTGGGGCCTACCAAATGCCTCTGCATCCTTCAAGGTCTCCTGAAGCCACTTAGGCTTCCTCTTCCTTGAAGACTGCTCCTCCCAAACTGGTCTTGGGCTCTCCTCATCTGAGGAAGTCCCAGTACCTGAAGGTCCAACACCCCGAGGACCAGTACTTGATGAACCTGTGTCTGACGAACCTGTGATCTGAGGACTCAACCCTGAACATGTCCCTGAAACTGTCCCTGAAGTGCTAGCCACCTGAATCACTGAACCTGTAGAAGCTGTGCCTGTACCCTGTGATCCAGTCACTCCAGAAACCTGTGGACCTGATAGCTGCATCGAAGAAGCCTGTACCAACTGAGGTGTGGGAGCTGGTGTCTCCCCCTGCTCTAACTCCCTAGACTTCCTGAAGGCACTCTCCTCATCAAACTTCACTTCCCGCCGGACAACAACTCTCCTCAGGCTAGGTAAATAAAGCCGATAGGCCTTCGAAGTCTCGTCATATCCCACAAATATGCCTCTCTCTGCGGTGGGATCAAACTTCGTCCTCTTCTCAGAAGGGACGTGAGAGTAAGTCAACGAGCCAAATATGCGAAAGTGGCCCACCTCAGGCTTCTTGCCTGAATACATCTCCTCTGGAGTCTTCCTCCCCACTGCCCTGTGAGGACTCCTATTCTGCAGATAAACTGCAGTGCTACATGCCTCTGCCCATAGAAAGAAAGGTAACCCCTGATCATGAAGCATCGCTATGGCTGCCCCCACAATCGACCTGTTCTTTCTCTCTGCTACTCCATTCTGCTCAAGAGTGTAAGGAACTGTCAACTGTCTCTGAATGCCCTCCTGTCTGCAGAATGCACCGAACTCCTTGGAGGTATACTCACCCCCATTGTCCGATCTCAACATCCGGATCTTCCTCCCCGTCTGCTTCTCCACAAGGGCTTTGAACCCTTGGAAGACTCTCAACACTAGTGGGGACTTCTTGCTCCTCAAGAAGTAGATCCAGGTCTTCCTGGAGTAGTCATCAATGAAGCTAATGTAGTACTCAAAACCTGTCAAAGACACTGATGACATAGGACCGCATATGTCAGAATGGATAAGATCTAGCACCCCTGCAGCTCTCGTGTCACTGCTCGGAAAAGCAGTCTTGGTGTACTTTCCCAAAGCACACCCCCTGCACACATCACTCTGCTCAATGCTTAACTCCGGTAATCCTGTAACCATGCTCCTCAACAATCTGAGAGCTGGGTGATGTAGGTGGGCCATCCTCCGATGCCATAGCTCACATAGCTCACTGCTCCTGCTGTGTGCTAGAGCGCACTGTGGCTGAAACAAGAGCTTGTACAGCTTTCCACATCTGACTCCAATGTCCATGGCACTAGACATACCTGTAGCCCTGGGATACACCTGCACTCTCCCATCTGAAAAGCACACCCCAAGACTCCTGTCCTCAATGATGGAAACTGACACAAGGTTCTTCTTCAGCCCAGGGACATACAACACATCCCTCAGAGTCATGGGACTCATCGACTCCCTCTGAAATGTAAAGGTCCCCCGACCAACAGCTCTAACAACGGTGTTGTCTCCAAGGACAACCTCCACATCTCTACCTGTCTGAGATAGCTTCGAGGACATCTCTCGAGCTCCAGTCATATGGCTCGAGGCTCCGCTATCAATATACCAAGTAGTAGAGGTGGATGGACTCCCCTGATGACCTGCCAACAATGAATGCTCACTATCCATATCCATGTCTGTGCTGGTGGCTAAAGAGACTCTCTCTCTCTCTCCATCTGTCCAGCATATAGGGAAAACTCCCTCTGAAATGCATCACCAAACTCATCAACCTCTGCTGAGGCTGCTGTCTGCTGTCCCTGTCCCTTCTTCTCTTCTTGCTTGGACATTGTGAAGCATAGTGCCCAAACGCCTGACATGCATAACACTTGATTTTACTCAAGTCTTTCTTCTTCCCACTCTGCTGCTGCTGCTTGGCCCCACCCTTCTTGGGACCCTTCTTCTTCTTGCCCTTGGCTGCCAAAGCCACATTCTCGTCATCAACCCCACTGTGAGATGTACTGCCCTGTACAAGACCTCTCCTAGTCTCCTCCTACACAAAGTCATCCCAAAGTCTCTCCCAGGTAGGTAGGTTCTCTCTGCCCACTATGGCTTGCACAAATGCACCCCAGGGCTTTGAAGCCCCATTCACTGCTGTGCGTACTAGCTCTGTAGCGGATACCACCTCCCCAACCGCTGCAAGTTCATCCTGAACTGCAGAAATCCTGGTAAGATACGCTGTGACTCCCTCACCCACATTCATCTTTATACTTTTGAGTTTCTCTTTGAGAACCATCTTCATGTTCTCATTGGAACTCTCATACAAACTAATCAAGGCTGACTACATCAAGTGTGCCCTAGTCTTGCCTGAAATGTGAGGGATTATGTGGTCTTTAACTGCATCTAGAATGATCCTCCTAGCTTTACAGTCCTTCTTGTTGAAA
>LPNX010114018.1:78142-184473 GCA_001517045.1 Pseudotsuga menziesii
AGAACAGGCTCTGATACCACTGTAATATCCCAATCTGATATTTTTGCGATTGTATAGGTTTGTTGAGATATTGTGGGGGTTTTGTTTTCAAAGTACGTGTGACAGTTTATTTACCCACAAGTATCATGCCAAAATAACACTATAAACCCAATGATCAAGACTACTAACTTGGGTAGAAAATATGTCATATGTATTCAAGACTAACAATAGAATTACTTCAAATAAAATAGATGATAACTAGCTACCAATGATGAAATTTCTCTGACCTTAGACAGTGCTAATAAAGTGATTTTGATGGCTGTAGCAGCTTTTAAATACAATCAGATCTGAATATTGAAGTTGTAGAAGTATGTTGTCACAGGAAAACACTACTACAGGCTTGAATATACTCTTTTGTGAATTGATTATGTCTAAATCTGATAGGTCCAACTCTCAAGGATGAAGGTACAACTCTTTTGAAGCTCAGACATTTAGCATGCATAAACTCATAAGCCTACACAGAGATGGAATACACCGTAGTGGTTCACACCTTCTTGAATGTTGAATTAGATCTCTTTAACAATGCATAACATATTGGAATGATTGTTGCTGCTGCTGTTCTAGGCATCAATATTCCTTCAAGTAACCAGCAAGTATGTAAACAACTCAGATTATTGCCTCTAAATCCATAAGATACTGTAACAGTGTTAGTCCTTCAAATAATAAATGGTTGTGGTGAGGTTGAATAGCTATTCATAGAGAAAATATGTGACAGTATAGAGGTCTCTACCTTTATGCATGATGGGCTTCCCTAGATAATCACGTTTTTCATACTCTTCATACAGCCTCCCAAAAAGAATGTGTTGTTCTTCTCTTCCACGAACTGTTGAAGCTCACGCCCTTAACAGAGACCACGCAGCTGATATGAATAGATTAGCTTATCATTGAAGAATGCACCCAGCTGTGTTGTAAGCTAATCTTTGCCCTAAATCCTCACGAACTTGATCTCTGCTAATTTCTTTAACAATCTTTGTTGTCTTTGAAGTACGATGATAGATCTGGACGATCTATCCTCTCAGATTGACTAGGGTGGATAGATTTCGCCACCGAACCCAATGTTGGCTAAGGAATTCACCCTCAACCCTAATTAGCTCTCAGAGCTCTCCAAACCTGTCTCCAAAAAGATGAATAATAACATAGATACCCTTTTGGTTCAACTAACCTTCTTATATAGCTTTTAGGGTTTGCATGTCACTTTTAGGGTCTGCATGCATGTCACTTTTAGGAACATTACATAGACAGATGCAGGAACAATCACACACAAGAAAGCAATTAACAGAATAGCTAAAATAGTTGCACATTGGTGAGGCGATGTTCTTCTGCCTTCCATTGTCATGAATAATATGCATAGGTTGTCCTTCCACCAAAACTTGGTATGGAACAATCTCTCGTTCTTTTTCCTCGTCTGGCACTGTGACAAGCAGTTATTGGAGTTGTAGTCTTGTTGTCTCAATGGAACGATGTGCACAAAGATACAGCATTGAAGGCTTGTTGTATTGGATCAGTGCACCAGAGCTAGCATCATGACATGTGAGAGGTGTTAACCCCCAGATTTTCCCATATGCAAATAGAAATGTTAAGAGCCAGCTTTTTTCATTAGGCTGGTATTTAGACTTGTTCCAGAGAGACAACTTTCATAGGTCAAAGGTTGGCTCCGATAACTTTCATAGGTCAAAAGCTGGTTCCCATAGGGCTCAGATCAGGTTGTTTCAGTGATCTAATACTGGTTCAGAGTCAAAAACGTTGCACAATTTTTTCATTGGCATTGGAGGAAAAGTCTATTTTTAGTAGTTTTCCTATTTTTTAGGAGACGGAGTTCAGAGGTTTACACAGCAGAGATGATCGCATTTTTTGCATCTTTGTGAGCTCAGGATTCCAGTGAGCTTTTTTTTATGACATGCATGATACTTCTATTTTTGGTGATTAGGGTTTCATTTGTTAGTTTTGTACCTAGGGAAGTGTTCCCCTAGTGACTTTTGCCTTAGTCACTTAGAGAGGAGGCATAAAGTGACCCTTGCATTAAATGACTTAAGTAAAAGCATTTAATTTGACTTTAGAGCATTAAAGTCACTTTTTGATAAATTTAAGTGGGTGAGTGAAATTAATATTTTAGAAATAAAATATGAGCATTTAATTTCAGCCCTTGCTCTAATCTAATCTCCACCATTAGATTAGACTCACCTTAGGGTTTTCTCAAAAATGCATGGGAAAGGCATTTTGCCCCACTTTTGCAGATTGAAGTGAGAAGAGAGAGCTGAGAGTGAAGAGAGAAAGTTTCCATTTTTCCTGAGCAAGAGGAAAAATTTGCAGCACGCAAATCAAGGGAAAGGACAGCAGCTAAGAGGGCACAAAAATCGAGGAGAAGACAGCAGCATTTATTGATGATGGTCCGTACGGTTCGTACGGTACGGTTTTCGAGACAACGGGCACGTTTTTTTAGGCAGATTTTTGGGCACGATTTTCAAGGAAAAAATTCTTGGGCACAGATTTCGAGGTCCATACAGTCAGTCTGTACGTACAGTCCGTACAGCGGAACGAAAATCGAGGCAAAAAACAAAGAAGAAAAAAAATCTGAGTTTGATTTTTTTTCCTGTTTGGCGTGGAAAAAGAGACAAAAAATTTCTCTTCCAAGTTGAGATAAGTTGGTCTGAAAATTTCTAAGTTTTGCTGTAAATTTCCCTATAATAAAATCTCTCTCTCTGACTAGTTTTCCCCTTGTGGGTTTTTCCAGGGCCATTGGCCAAAAATCCTAGTGTTCTGTGTGATTAAATGGCATGCTGATTTTTATTTACTGTCACTGAAAAAGATTAGTTCCAGCAGTGTTTTAAGTCTGAAAATTTTTGTTTATTTCCAGCACTTTATTTTTCTGAGAATGTCATAAACAGAGATATAATTTTTACTTAAAACCGGTGGCTGAAAACTAGTGAAAAATCTACATCATTTGCATGGTGTTGCATGGCACTTTTTAGGGGCATGTATGGAGTTGTATGTTTTTGCATGCTAAATATTCAAACATGCAAGCACTTTTCTATTTTTAGTAGTGGGTCGTGCATGTGTGACATGTCGCATCCATGCATGAAAGACATGTGGCAGCATGCATGGGCACATGCAAGAGACTGGAGTGAACTAGACTTGAACAAAATGCATGCATGAGACTTGCTCCACTTAACTAAGCCATGTAGGTCAAGGGGAAGTACACAAGGTCAAGGGTGAAGTGCACAAGGACAAGTTCAGTTGAACTGAGAACTTAACTCGCACATAAGATTCAGATGAACTCCAGCAAAAGGGGGGCAAATTCTCTCATGCAAGAGAACTCCATGCAAAGGGGGCACATTCTCTCATTTCCGATGATATCTAGAGAAATGCTTCCCTCTGTGCATGTCTAATTGATTAGTGGAGGAATAAGGACCTCTAGGCCAAGCAATTTAGTGAGGTTTGAGGAGAGGAAGAGGGTCAGAATTTCTTCTTAGCAACAGCAGCATATTACTCCTCTATTCTTCTTCATTTCTCTCTTGGCTTCTTTATTTCTGTGCAGGGTGCGTTGTTGGATCAGCTTTGTTAGTGTCTCTATCCTTTTCGCTAATGCAAAGCAGAGTATGACTATGCTATCCTTCTAGCTCTTTCATTTGTTGATGCATTGATGTATGTGTATAGATTTTAAAAGTAATAGGCCTCTATTTTGATAATTAGTTGTCATTTAGAGCACTTTTCTACCATTAATTTCCCTTTAAACATTGTTGCATGTGGTAATTCCCACCATAAAATATCAAAAGACTAATTTGTATCTCTTTGGTAGCTTAATTGTATCCAAAGATCTTTCATTGTTGTTGTTATATGGGTTTTTATTGCAAAATTATAGGCTAGACAGCAGTAAACAAAGATTAGGGACACGTCCTTGAGGTTGGCATACACCAGCCTGTAAATTTGTATTCTCTGACCCCAACTCGGTTTTAAGTCTCAATAGTTCATAGTTTAATGCCCAAACCCAATTTTGTTGCAGGTGAAGTTTTGTTTCCAGTGAAAATATATAAGCATAAACAAATATTTATGACTGGAAATACAAGTCTTTTACTCTTTTAGATCAGCAATAATCACATACACACAAATAATTGAAATAGAGATTTTTTGTCAATATGACCCTAGAAAAACCCTTGCGGGAAAACCAGTGAGAGAGTAGAAATTATTTATTATCTCAAGTAGATAAAGACAGAATTTCTTCCAGCAAACACACAGACTTATCTCAGAACATCTTGCCTCGAAGTTCGTGCCTGATTTCAACTAAATGTTTTCTTGGGAATCACACCCTCTTCTTATGTTGGATGTCTTGGGATCCACGCCCCTCTATGTCTTCCTTCTATTGTGGGTTTTGCACCCATCTTATACTGCTTAAGAATTGCCCTCTCAGCAATTCACCCTCTCTCTCAATAGTTAATGAATTCACTCTCTGAATTTGCCCGCTCACCCCTCCAGTTAGTTCGCCCTCTTCCAACTGCAAACTCTGCTTTTGCAAATAGTCCTATTCACTCCTCTCTCCAACTGCTCATGAGAATGATACAACACCATGCCTTTTTGCCTCAAGTCACCTTTTCTATTATCTCAACAGAGATTAGATCTTGTACAATCAAAATCAATGGTTGTGTTTTAATTCTCCATTGACACAACTTAAAAACACCTTAAGTCACTTTATTCATAAATATTAAACTGAAAAGTTACTTAACTTTATCTCCCATAAAGTCAAATAACATGAGGTCCTCCTTGGACACTTTTCCTAGGCTAGGCACCAAGCCCAAGAAACTGTTGAGCATGGTTGTCATTGATGACAAGCCATTAATGACAAAGGTGTAATAAAGGTTGATGACATGGCAAACACAACTTGGTTGTTTGGGTATTGGAAGACCATTCATAGTTGGTGTGTGCATTGGAGCACTAGGTGGTCCAAATGACCCATTCTGTGGTCATTTGTGGCTTGATGGGGTCATGAAGCCCAGACACTTGGTTGCTTGTTGATCTTTCGCCCACAAGCTAAATGGACGTACTTTGATGATGTTAATGTAGCCCATGCTGATGTGGATGGTTTGAGAAGCCCATGCACATGATGAAGAAGCCCTCAAACGATTGAAGAAGCCCATACGCTTGAAGACCTTGATACATTGTTGATTGATGACGTAAAAGAGCCCTTACTTTGTCATGGATGCACAATGTTGACATGGAGCTCTTGAACCAATTGAATGATGACATGACAAACACATTACACTTTGAATTAATTAAATGATGACATGGCAAACATTTATTGCGAGAATATTAAGCAAGAAAAATAGTATATAAAATATATAAAACATATATATAGCAAGTCGGCCTCAATAAGAGATAAAAGGAGAACCTTAAGGAACATATGCTATGTCAGCTCCATAAAATACTCCAAAGTGTTTTAAAATTAAAAATTCATTTAAGGATAGCTCAGCCCAATAGCAGGTCATGTTCTCATTTATAAAAAAGCAAAAAAAGGAAAGAGATATATACCTCTGAAATTCAGATTAGACAAAGGCAGCAGCAGTCAAGGTGTGATATCCTCTCTGAAGTTTTTGGATCACTGAGGCAAGAATTTGGTGGTTGAGGAGCAGCAATAAATCGTGGAGGATAGCAACAGTTTTGAAGCTTAACATCTTATGATTTTTCTCTCTCCATTTTCAGACTGTCACTGAGAAGAACTTTGTGGAGAATACCAATTCATTGACCTCACTGAGGCTGCCTAAGCACCCGAAATTCTCAGCAGAATATCTTTGGTTTATACTGTGTATACGTGGAGCTAACTCCTCACTGAGGCTGCCTCAGTACCTGAACCTTTCAGCAGGAAAATATCTCGGTTTAAAAAAGTCACAGCTCTGAAATAATTGAAGTTTGTAACAGTTCAGAGGTCTTGTGCCAACTCCATCACAGATCCAAAGTCAACTCGATCAAATTTGTGGAGTCCACTTCTCACAGAACCAAGCAGTCAAAGTTCTGAAGTTGTTGAGGGTCTCAAAAGCCACAGTTTTGGAGGTCACAGTTCAGTAGTTGTTTGAAGAATACATCTCTGGGTTGTTGTTTGTACTCTTGTTTCAACACCCTAGCCGTCCTCACGCAGCCGTCCACGCAGCCCCTTACGGTCCTCGCGCAGCCCTCCTCGCAATCGTCTGCAGTCTGCGCAGGCTGCTCACGAGCCCGCGGCCCATCCTCTCCCGTCTGCTCGCGCTCGTTCACGTCCGTGCAGGCAGCTCACACCCATTCGCGCCTACGGCTCAGCCCGCGGCCACCTCGTAGCCCGCAGCTCTCCTCGTCCACAGCTCTGTGCACCTCCACCTCCAACTCTACTCTTCCTTGCGCGCCCATCACTGTTCGCAAAGCCTGCGAACAGTTTTGCCCTGCTCCGCTTCCGCTCTACTCCCTGCAGGTTCCCAGTTCCCCCATCCCGCGCTCTAACCTCCCGCTGCCCGCACTCCAAGGCCTTGCTCTGCGACCCTTCACCTCCCTTCACCCCAAACCACCACCTCGGTCGAGTGCACCACCCCTTCAGCCCGCCCCCCTCTTCAATTCCAAGCTCTGAATGTAGGGTCCTTTCCCATGGAAAACCCGAAGGAAAACCAGGAGACCAAGGAATCCTCAAATGCCCACACCCAGGATTTCAACGATAGGGGACAATTTAGATACCTTAAACAGTGCCACGACAATCCGGAGTCGATCTACATCCCCATGGACATTGCTATGGAGTCGAAATTCGCGTTTTGGACATCCCAAGTCAAACAGTTATTGAGGAAAATGGAATCCCTGGAAATGGAAAATAGTAGACTCCGCTCAGATGTAAACTCCCTTGTTGCAAGAGTCTTGGTGGTTGAAGGGGACAATTTATCCCTCAGGAAGTTAATACAGGAGTGCCAAGAACATGAAATCCCTCACCTTCCAAATGAGGCCTTGCAAGCAGAAATTCGTGATCTCAAGACTGAACAAGAAGTAATTAGATCCCAACAGACCTCTCTCCAAACAGGAAACAAAGTCACATTTTAACTCATGGGCACAAGTGGTTCAAGGAAAAGAAAAAAGTACTCCACCTCTTACAGCAGTTGAGGAGGTAGTGCATGCCAAACTAATCGAAGAACAGATCAGACAAGCAAGGGAATTGAATCTGAAAGTAAGGGGTCTTCCTCTTCCTCGTCCTTCTTCAGACCCTATGGAGGTGGGAGTCGGGATCCTGCGGGATACCCTTGGCATACCAGATATAAACTTGGACAGAGCTTGGATGGGCCACGACTCCACCCTCTTTATTAGATTCTGAAATGCAACAGATAGGCTCTGTGCCCTCAAAGCTAAACGAAAATTGTTCTCACTTCCTAGCCGGATATTCCTTGACAAGGACCTCAACAAAGCGTAGGTTGCAGAGATTAAGCAGTTTAGGGAACAGGTCATGGCAGCAAGACAGGCAAGGAAATGGGTTGTTATCATGAATCTTTGGGCAGTTATTCGAGACTCTTTCCCCCCAGGGTGGACGCCTCGAACAAGAAACTCCAAATCAAGGGCCCAACTGGAGAGACGTCAAGGCACAAGTATCACTGTCCATTGCTAGAATTACAATGGGTCCTTCTGGTCATCACCAAGTCTTCTGTATGACGCACTCGCATCGACAGATATCCTCCTCGTGACCGAGACTCATGCGAGCCCTGTGCGGCCTCTCCCAGACATTACAGGTTACCGTTGGTTCTCAGTCTGCAGGCAGGAAACAAGGAGTTTAGGTGGAGTCAGGGGATCTGGAGGAGTTTCTTGCCTGGTTAGAGACTGTCTCCGGAACAGGGTCTTATTGGTAGCCGCCGACGAGCACGCCAGATTCATGTGGATTCGGGTCAGAACCATGATCTCCCCCCTAAGATACATCTACATCGCAGTACGCTACTTTCCACACGCGTCCTCACCCTTTGCCATCCACAATGGAGCGGGTGGGGACCTTCTTTATGGACTTGTACACTAGCATCACCTAGTACTCTACTAACAGGGAGGTCATAGTTATGGGGGACTTTAATCCTCGCACCAGAGATCTCTAGATCCCTCTCCACGACCGATCGAAAGACGTGTTCTGTACCGAGGGGATTGACCTGGTCTTGGTAGGTCTTCACCGGATTTCAGAGGATGCCTTGGGGCCCACTACAGCATATGGCAAACATCCCTTGCAATTAGGGGAGTCCCACGAGTTGCTTATCTTGAACGACCTCCCATGCTTTCCAGACTCTCACTTTTTCATGTGTCGACCACATGGAGGTGGGGCTAGTGTGGTGCATTATGCTCTAGCCAACCAGAACTTGCTCCCATTCATTCAAACCTCTCTATATCTCCCATCCCTCTAGCTGACCACGCACTTCTTTCGCTCTCCCTCCAATTTGACCCTCCTCTTCCAACCCATCCCTCCCTGCAGAGCCCCTCCTCCCTACCTCAGACCACCTTTCGCTTCAACGAAGGCAACCTCGACATCTTCTTATCTACTCTTCGTCAAATTCTTCCCTCCGAAGCCCATTTCTCCTCACTTGACTCGGCCTCTGCCAAGTACCAATTCCTCTCATCTGCAATCTGGGAGGCTGCACTTTACTCCTTCCCCCACTCCACTCGTACCACCTCTATCACCCCTATACCTGGCTCTTGTCCCATGAACAAGTGGTACGATGAAGAAAGCAAAACCCTCCACCGAGAACTTAGTTATGTTTGTCCACCTAGCTTTGCCTTGGGGTGGACAAGGACACTTAAATGTGACTCCTAGTCATTTTGTGCATTTAATGAAGTGAGAAGCACTTTATAATTTTAAAGTGACTTTATTAAANTTCTTAAGTTCACATTTAAAAAGTTAAGTGAGTGATTAAATAGAAAAAGGGGTTGCTCAACTTTATTGAATGACATGAGTGCACTAAATGTCATTTAATTATTTTTTAATGGAGCATTTAATGTGAACCCTTCATCTAATATAATCTTGACCGTTAGATTGACAAGGAAGTTACCAAGAACAAAAAGGCTAAGGCAAGGATAATGTTCATTCATTGTGTTCATCTTCAAAAGAGAATTTTGGAGAGAGAGAGAAGAAGAATGAGTGAGGGTTTTTGAAGAGAGTTCTTAACCAGAGAGAGAGAAAAACTAAAAATTAATTGCAGGCAAGGACCGTACTAATGCACAAAAATCGAGGAGAAGGTTGACTACACAAATTTCGAGGAGGGTTGATTGCACAAATTTCGAGGCGAGTTTTCGTACAGCCTATATGGTCAGCACAAAAATCGAGGAAGGTACGACCCTGCATTAAATTTTGATTTTGCACAAATTTCAAGACTATACGAAATTCTGGGTTTTCCATAGTTTTCGAGACCATACAGGCTGCAATAAATTATGTCTGTACAGTACAAACTAACACATAAAACTAGGCAGATTCTGTGTGCACGTTTTTCGAGGTAAAAGACTGAAATTAATTGTTGTTCGTACCGAAGTTAAATTGGCACGAATTTCAAGGCCATGTCTGGCACGATTTTCGAGGAAGAAAGTTCAACAGTGGGTTCAAATTTCGATACTGGAAAATTGATAAGTAGTGTTGATTTGATTTCTGTAATTTTAATTGAAGAAAAATAAAATCTTAGGGGTTTTATCCTAGACCATTGGTAAAAAACAAGCGTGCTTTTTTTGTGTTTGACTGTCAGAAATTTTCTGAGTTTTAAATTTCCAGTTCAAAAGAAAATTTCAGAATTTGTTTAAAATTGAGAAAAAGTTCCTCATGTGTTTCACTCAGGTTAAATTTTGTTAAAATTTATGCATTGAAAGGGTTGGGCATTAAACCATGCAGAGAAGCCAAAAGGCTTGAAACCGGGTAGGGGAAATTTCAAAAACTTTCATGGTATCAAAGCAGTATTAAAGATTCAGAATTTTAAACATTCAAAAACTGGGGTTTGAAGAAAAAACTTTCATGGTATCAAAGCAGTATTAAAGATTCAGAATTTTAAACATTCAAAAACTGGGGTTTGAAGAAAACAAGTCTTGAACAGCTTGCTTGAAGTTACAGGTTGCAGTCATGGTTTTCGGTCTTAGAGTGGAAGATAGATTAGAGGGGGCTGCAAATTTTAGCCCTTGGAAGGCTAGAATTAGTTTGATTCTTGAAGAGAATGAACTATGGGATATAGTTCATGGGACAACATCAAACCCTATAGTAGTGCTTGCTGATACAACAAATAAGGCAACTTTTATGAAGAGGGGTGTGAGGGCAAGAAGGGTCATTCTTGATGCAGTGAAGCATCATGTAATCCCTCACATTTCAACCAAAGACCGTGCATTTCAGATGTGGACAGCTTTGACAAATCGTTATCATAGTTCCAATGAAAACAGGAAGATGGTATTGAGAGAGAAGTTGAAGAGTGTGCGCATGGGTAAAGGGGAAGGCATGGCATCATATCTTACCAAGACCAAGTCCTGAGATGGTGCGTACAACACTAAATGGAGTGTCACAGCAGTGGACCGTATTTGTTCAGACCATTATTGGGAGGGAAAACATACCCACATGGGATCTATTGTGAGATGATCTCACACCGGAGGAGATACGGAGAGGCTTCATATAGGGAAGCTCATCACATCAGAGAGATGAGGAGGAGAATGTTGTTTTAGCAACGAAGGGCAAGAAGAAGAAAAAGTTCAAGAAGTGTTCCAAGGAGGGAGCCAAACAGCATGATGGAGAGAAGAAGGACATGAGCAAAGTGAAATGCTTTGCATGTAAGAAGATGGGACACTATGATGGACAGTGTCCGAACAAGAAGAAGAAGAAGCAGCAAACTGCAGCTACAACGGATATTGATGAGTTTGTAGCAAGATTTGAGAGATACTTTTCTCTCTTTGCAGGTGTTAGTGTTGAGAGAGCATCTTCTATCACCAGCAAGGATTTTGATGACATTCCATGATTGTTGGGCATTAGTTGAGTGCCACCACTACTTCCTCCACTTGGTACATTGATAGTGGAGCTTCCAGTCATAGGACAGGTGATCGCGACATGTTCACAGAGATGTCAGAGTCAAACTTGGAGATGGAGGTTGTATTGGGAGATGATATAGTGGTGAGTGCAGTTGGGCGAGGGACTGTCCGTTTTGACAGGGAGTCCATGCAGCCTATGTATCTGAGGGATGTGTTGTATGTCCCTGGGCTCAAGAAGAACCTTGTTTCATTTTCCATGATTGAGGACAGAAGCTTCGATGTATATGTCCTTGCTAGGAAAGTTCATGTCTTTCCCAAGGCTGGTCCATCTGATTCACGAGTGATTGGAGACAGGTGCAGGAAACTGTACAAGCTTCTCTTCGAGCCACATCACGCACTGTCACACACTTAGTGCAGCAGTGAATTGTGTGAGCTATGGCACAAGAGGATTGCCCATCTTCACCATCCAGCTTTGCGGATGCTGAGAGACATGACTACAAGTATGCCAATTTCAGCACAGAGTCGAGTGGTGTGTCTAGAGGGTGTGGTTTGGGAAAATACACCAAGACTGCTTTTCCAAGCAGTGATTCCATATCAGAGGGAGTGCTTCAATTGATTCATTCAAATCTGTGTGGTCCCATGTCATCTACCTCTTTAACAGGTTATGAGTATTGCATCACTTTCATCGATGAGTTTTCCAGGAAGACCTGGATCTATTTCCTTAGAAGCAAGAGATCAGAGGAAGTCTTGCTTCGGTTCCAAGAGTTCAAAGCTCCTGTGGAGAACCAGACATGAAAGAAGATCAAGGTACTTCGGTCAGACAATGGAGGTGAGTATACTTCCCGTGCTTTTGAAGAGTATTGTCGACAGGAGGGGATAAAGAGGCAGTTGACAGTTCCTTACACTCCACAGCAGAATGGAGTGGCTGAAAGGAAGAACCGTTCTATAGTGGGTGCAGCTAGAGCCATGCTCCATGATCAGAGTCTTCCTTTCTTTCTATGGGCAGAGAGGCCTGTAATACTGTCGTTTATGTTCTCAACAGGAGTCTGCGTCGTGCATTGGGGAGTAAAATTCCTGAGGAGACATTCACAGGAAAGTGCCTGAGATAGGTCACTTTCAGATTTTTGGTTGCCTTACATACTCTCATGTCCCTTCTAAGAAGAGGACAAATTTGGAGGCTACAGGTGAGTGTGGTATTTTTGTTGGTTATGATGAGACATCGAAGGCTTTTCGCATATACCTTCCTGCACAGAGGAAAGTTGTGGTGAGAAGGGAGGTGAAGTTTGAGGAGGAGAAAGCCTTCAGGAGGTCTCTTGATTCTGAGATGGTGGATCAGCAGGGTACTACACAGGTGACAGCTCATAGTTCAGCGAGTCAAAGTTCAAGATCACCGGTTTCAGGTGTGACTGGGTCACAAGTTACAGGTTCTTCAGTTGCAAGGGCTCAGTCCACAAGTACTTCTAGTACAGGGACAGGTTCACGGATCACAGGTGACACCTTCAGGTGATTCAGGTTCGAGTGGTACAGGTACAGGTTCACCAGGGACAGGTTCTCAGGTTGTTGGGACTTCTTCAAGGAGACAAGTGTCTGATGAGAAGGTGAGGAGAATCTGAGACTGGATGCTTCCTCCAGGAAGAGAAAGCCAAGTTGGCTTAAGGAGTTGATGAAGGAAGTAGAGGAGTCAGTTGGACCACCCAAGAGGGAGGTCAAAGAGAGCAGGGCACCTGATAGGTTTTCCAGCTATATGGCACAGGTGTCTAGCTTGCGTGACACCATTCCTGATACTTATGAGGAAGCTTCTGCACACCAGGTATGGAGAGATGCCATGATGGAGGAGTACAACTCCATCATGAAGAATGGGGTGTGGGAAGTGGTTCCGAGACCAGAGGGGAACTCAGTTGTGACTTCCAAATGGCTTTACAAGATAAAGAATGCTGCAGATGACAGTATTGAGAAGTTCAAAGCTCGTTTTGTTGCACGTGGTTTCTCACAAGTCGAGGGAGTTGACTATGATGAGACATTTGCACCAGTGTCTAGATTTTCTTCGATCAGGGCAGTGATCTCCGTTCGTGGCAGAGATGGGTTGGAAGATCCATCATATGGATGTGAAAACCGCTTTTCTTAACGGTTTTCTACAGGAGGAGGTGTATTTGGAGCAGCCAAAGGGCTTTGAGGTGAGTGAGAGAGATTCTCATGTTTGCAGGCTGAAAAAGGCCTTGTATGGTCTAAAGCAAGCCCCTCGGGCTTGGTATTCCAGGA
This sequence comes from Pseudotsuga menziesii, assembly GCA_001517045.1. Lineage (NCBI taxonomy): Eukaryota > Viridiplantae > Streptophyta > Pinopsida > Pinales > Pinaceae > Pseudotsuga > Pseudotsuga menziesii. Next base: position 91,391 of record LPNX010114018.1, read on the forward strand.
TCGATACCTACTTGCTTTCGATTGGGTTTCATAAGAGTGAAGCGGATCCCAACCTGTACTACATTGTGGTTGGCGGTGTTCCACTTATTCTTCTGTTGTATGTTGATGACTTGTTCATTACTGGGGGAGAGCACCTGATCGATGATTGCAAGAAGGATCTTGCTTCAGAGTTCGAGATGACAGACCTTGGACTGATGCATTATTATTTGGGGATGGAGGTTTGGAAGGAGGATGGACATGTTTTCCTAGGGCAAGGAAAATATGTTGTTGATGTTCTGAAGAGATTTCAGATGATAGATTGCAGACCTATGTCGACACCCATGATCACCAACTGGGCGAAGCTTCATGCTTCAGAGGGAGAGTTGGTGGACCCTACTTTATATTGTCAGTTGATTGGTTCATTGATGTATTTGCTCAACACCAGACCAGATATGAGTTTTGCAGTAAACACTCTCAGTCAGTTCATGGTGGAGCCCAGGAGAGTGCATTGGATTGCTGCAAAACACATCTTGAGAAATCTTGCAGGTAAAGATGATTATGGATTGGATTATAGGAAATTTGGTGGAGTGGGATTGATTGGCTATATAGATTCAGATTGGGCAGGTAGTGTTTCGGACCAGAAGATCACTTCCAGTTGTTGCTTCAGCTTGGGTTCGACAATTGTGTCGTGGTTCAGCAGGAAGCAAAAGTTTGTGGCATTGAGTTTTGCTCAGGCTAAATATATGGCAGCCAGTCAGGCCAATTGTGAAGCCTTGTGGCTTCGCAAGTTGATGATGGATTTGTTTGAGATGGAGCTGAGTCCTACGGTTATACAATGTGATAATCAGAGTTGCATCAAGCTCTCTGAGAATCCAGTATTTTATGACAGGTTGAAGCACATTGAGATTAGATATCACTTCATCAAGGACTATGTTCAGAGAGGGGTTGTTCGATTGCAGTATGTTACGACAGATGAGCAGGTGGCTGACATTCTCATGAAGGCTTTGGGTAGAGGGAAGCATGTCTACTTCAGAGATAAGTTGGAAGTGATGAAAAACACTTTCCTCAGTAAGAGGGAGTGTTGAAAAGTTACCTAAGAAGTGTTTGTCCACCTAGTTTTGCCTTCGGGTGGACAAGGACACCTAAATGTGACTCCTAGTCATTTTGTGCATTTAATGAAGTGAGAAGCACTTTATAATTTTAAAGTGACTTTATTAAAAAGCTAAGTGTTGGTATTTTCCTAAGTTTACATTTAAAAAATTAAGTGAGTGATTAAATAGAAAAAGGGGTTGCTCAACTTTATTAAATGACATGAGTGCACTAAATGTCATTTAATTATTTTTTAATGGAGCATTTAATGTGAACCCTTCATCTAATCTAATCTTGACCGTTAGATTGATAGAGAAGTTACCAAGAACAAAAAGGCTAGGGCAAGGCAAATGTTCATTCATTGTGTTCATCTTTAGAAGAGAATTTTGGAGAGATAGAGAAGAAGAATGAGTGAGGGTTTTTGAAGAGAGTTCTTAACCAGAGAGAGAAAAACTAAAACTTAATTGCAGGCAAGGAGGACCGTACTAGTGCACAGAAATCGAGGAAAAGGTTGACTACACAGATTTCAAGGAGGGTTGACTACACAAATTTCGAGGGTTTCCGTACAGCCTGTATGGTCAGCACAGAAATCGAGGAAGGTACGGCCCTGCATTAAATTCTGATTTTGCACAGATTTTGAGACTGTACATAATTCTGGGTTTTGCACAGTTTTCGAGACTGTACAGCCTGCAATAAATTATGTCCATACAATACGAACTAACACAGAAATCAAGGCGGATTTTGTGTGCACGTTTTTCGAGGTAAAAGACAAAAATTAATTGGTGTCCATACAATAGTTAAATGGGCACAAATTTCGAGGCAAAGTCTGGCACGATTTTCAAGGAAGAAATTTTAGCAGTGGTTTCAAATTTCGAGACTGGAAAATTGATAATTGCTGCTGATTTCATTTCTGTAATTTTTACTAAAGAAAAATAAAATCTCTCACACTCAGAAAACAGGGTTTCCCTTAGGGTTTTATCCTGGACCATTGGTCAAAAGCAGGCGTGTTTTTTTTTTCTGTGTTTGACTGTCTGAAATTTTTTGAGTTTTAAATTTCCAGTTCAAAACAAAATTTCTGAATTTGTTTAAAATTGAGAAAAATTTCCTCATGTGTGTCAGTCAAGTTAAATTTTGTTAAAATTTATGCATTAAAAGGGTTGGGCATTAAACCATGCAGAGAAGCCAAAAGGCTTGAAACCGGGTTGGGGAAACTTTCAAAAACTTTCATATTCTACTTTTCATTGATGATGTAGTACTCTTATCTTCCTCCCCGAAAGGTCTGCAGAGACAGCTTGATGCCCTAGCCTTGTTTTGTGATCTTCGAAAGCTGACAGTGAATCTAAGCAAAACAAAGGTTATGATCTTCAATGGGGTGAAGAAAACCACGGACTTTTGTTTCCTATTCAAGGGGGAGGAAATCGAGATCGCCAGTACTTATACTTACTTGGGAGTGCAGTTCTCAGGTCCCTGTTTCAATCTACGACCAGCTCTCCAGCCTCGAATCAACAAGGGGTACGGGTCCTTAGCCCTTCTTGATAGACAGTGTTTTCGCCATCACTTCCAGGATATCTCATCCAAGATGAACCTGTTGGATACCTTCATCCGTTCCACTGTTTTATACGGATAAGAAATTTGGGGACCCTCTCTACTCGAGTCAGATTGGGCCTCAACTGAGAGAGTCCAAATCCTTCTTCGGTGTATCATCAAATGTAAGCAGACAGTGCCTCTGCACAACATCCTAGCTAAGTTTGGGGCCCAGCCCTTCCGTCTTGAGATGGTCTTCAAATTGGTTTCTTTCTTGCATCGAATCCGGGAGTTTGCCGACTCGTCAAAAGGTCGAACATGTATCCTTATTTAGCCTATTGCTCTTCTGAGACCATTGCCAGCGCTACCCACTCAAGCAGAGCCAAATGTTGGTTCACAGGAGTTTCGATCCTTCTTACATCAATAGGGATCTCGTTAGATCGTCTCCCTCCATTTCGGTACTCTCTGGATGCCCCTAGCCACCTTCTACCTACCCAACAGGAGTTAAATAAGATCATTAGAGAGGACGTTTACAAGCAGTACGTCCAGGTTACACGGGTCAAACCTCCGGAAGGGTTGGCCCAAAGATGGTCTTTTATGCTGAACACTTCCTGGAGATAAGACACGGCTCATTGTCTGACCCCAATACACGTTCCGCCATTGAATGCATGCTCTTCGAATCTCTCTCAGACAGCTCAAAGTAAGATCCCATAGACTCCGGGTAGAGACAGACCACCAAATTGATAGATCAGACAGGATCTGCCGGCTATGTCACCTTACAGGAAGTGGAAACCGAATCGTACTTTATCTTCAGATGTCCTATATACTACGACATCAAAGGACGCTTCCTCTGCTTGTTTAGGGGGCCTCAAACTCTAGTCGCCTTCTTCTGATACACCGATTAGAGATGTTTAGCACTTTATATTCAGGAGACTCTCAGGCTTCGAGCGTAGGTCTTTCAGCCCCCTATTAAACCCAATACCACACAGAGGATCACGACATTCTTCAACGTGTTACAACCTTCCAGGTGCACCAAAAGATCTACCGACTTAGATACCGATCCAGCTCCCAGATCAGTAAAGATTTGTGGATCTCGGCCCACGAGATCCCAACGGCAGCTTCGTACCAAAACTCCCTTGAGAGACGTACAAGATCCTCCAGACCTCGTCGGCAGCACTCCAGAGGACGCCCCGTGCCCACTAGCTCCTATTCGGGCTAGCAGACACTAATGCACTTCCCTCAGTTTTCCTCTTTCAGCCTTGGATGTTAGGAGTACTAGAGCTTACTCAGTCGATTTGGCTCCGGGATTCTATCCGCATGAGCTTCTCCGTCCCTGTGCAAGGTTATGGTGTTGAGACTGGGGCGAGAGCTCTCCCATACTTCAGCCCATGTCGCTTTGTACACTTTTACTTCTTGTATTGTATTTATTTCAAAGGGGGATCGTTTGGTCCTCCCACATGCACGAACATCATTGTAACTGACAGTACCAGGATTAATGACTGCTTTCCCAACCCAACAGCAGAATATGTCCTTAATGTCTTACTAGCTATCAAGGCTGGGTTTATAGGGCTACTTACCTTCACTTTCTCTTGTTGTCTCTATGCGAGTGAGTCTCTTTGTAGAGAAAGCTCCAAAAGGAAGGTCTTGCAGGGCTGTTTTGTAAGTAATGGAGCCCCATAAAATATATCTGTTGTAGATAAGCAGGGCAGTAAATTAGACTGCTCGCTTTACTTAGACTTTACAGCCGAACAGACGGATGGAAGATATTCAAATAGAAAGAGTTGTTATCCGTTAACCTACTTTGTGGTCATTAGTGGACATAAATAAAATTATCTTATCTTATCTTATCTTAGGTTTAAGATATGACAATGAGTGAGCAATGCACGGTGAATTGACAAAAGGCGATATGTTTGATTTGATATTGAAGTAACAGTGACAGTCATAACAGTGACACTTTGTGTGATGACAGTGAGGGAGGAATGCTTGATGTATGCACAGTAATGACCGTGTTACCATAATGACAATGACATGCCAATGCTTGACAGTGAAATGACATAGATAACAGTGACATGCTAGTTCCATCCTTAACCCATTGACATTGAAATGATGTGTTGACTTGACATCTACCTTGAAAGTGTATACACAGTAAGTGTTGAAGACAGTGTCGGCAGGCTTACTAGATAGTGAACAGAGTTGATGACAGTGATCAGTATGTGAAGGCAAGCTTAGTCTTGCATTTGAGGATTGGATACCTCACACCTTCTTAGTTGGAGTTAAGAAAACCAGGTTGGGCCCTGTTGATGGAGTTGGTGCTCTTTAGTCAGTTGGTCTTGATGTAATAGGGAAGATTGAAGTCTTCCATTGTACTTCACATCAAATTATAAACAAAGTTTACTATACTAGTCTTGTGATGTGTCTCTTATGATCTATGTTGATATGCCTATGTAGTTATATAATAATTGTTGATTAGTTGATGGATGATTATGTACTAGGTAGTGTTGTGTTGATGATGAACTATGTCTAAGTTTTGATAAGTGAAAATTGCTAGAAGTGTGTGCACACTGATTCAACCCCCCCCTCTTAGTGTCGCATTGTGTCCAACAGAAACCACTTGTCTAAGTTAATTTTTTCAACACTCCCTCTTAACGAGTAAAGTGTTCTTTGTCACTTCCATCTTGTCCCTGAAATAAACAAACTTGCCCTCCATCAATGACTCTGTGAGAATGTTTGCCACATGCTCATCTGTAGACACATATTGAAACTCAAATGCCTACCTCTGAACATGATCCCAAATGAAATGGTATCTGATCGATCATGAAATGTTGGATTCTCCATGAGTTTCATGCTACTCTAATTGTCGCAGTAAATCACAATTGGCCTCAACGACTCATCAAATAAGTTCACTTGCATCTTGCAAAGCCAAATAGCCTCACAACTAGCTAGACTGGTTGCCATGTGTTCTACCTTTGCAAAACTCAGTGCCACTGACTTTTGTTTCCTGCTGAGGCATAACACCATTGTCTAACCCAAGCTGAAACAACACCCAGAGGTGCTTTTCTTGTCCACTGCACTACTTTCCCAATGAGAATCTGTATAGCCAATCAATTGTACTCCATCCTCTCTCTCATAGTTCATCTCATAGCCCATTCTACCTCTAAGATACCCAAGCATGTGCTTTGTTGCCACCTAGTGCACTCTCTTGGGCTCCACCATATACTGATTTCAGTGTGTTTATAGCATAGCACATATCTGGCCTAGTGTTGACCAAATATATCAAAGGTCCAATAAGTTGATGGTACCTAGTGGGATCAACCATCTCACTCTCATAAGCCACCAACTTCTTCCAGTTGGTTGTCATAGGTGTGGCCATAGGCCTACAATCCTCCATCTGAAAACTCTTCAAAAAGTCAACTGCGTAATTACGTTGTACCAGAAAGATATGCCCATCCTCTTGTCAAACCTCCATACCCAAGAAGTAATGCATCAATACTATGTCTTTCATCTCGAACTCTAAAGAAAGATCTCTCTTGCAGTTGGCTATAAGTTTCTTTGCTCCTCTAATAAACAAATCATCCACATACAATGAGTATAGATCCCCATCATCCACAATGAAGTAGAGGTTGGGATCTACCTCACACTTCTGGAAACCCATCTACTGCAAGCAAGTATCTATCCTTGAATACCAAGCTCTCGAAGCTTGCTTCAGTCCATACAGTGTCTTTCTCAATCTGCATACAAGAGAATCTCTCCCATGCATCTCAAAGCTCTTTGGTTTCTCTATGTACACCTCTTGTATAATACCATTGAGAAGTGTTGTCTTCACATCCATCTGGTGGATCTTCCAACCTATCTCTGCTGCAATGGAGATCAATGCTCTGATTGAAGTATACTGAGCAACTGGAGCAAAGGTCTCATCATAGTCAACTCCCTCTACCTATGAGAACCCCCCGCCACAAACTAAGCCTTGTACTTCTCAATGTTGCCATCCACAACATATTTTATCTTGTAAAGCCACTTGGAAGTCACCACTAACTACCTTTCATGTCTCGGCACAACCTCTCAGACATCATTCTTCATGATGGAAGCATACTCTTCCATCATGGCATCTCTCCAGACCTGCTCGCTTGTTGCCTGCTCATAAGAAGATGGCTCAAACTCACTAATACTGCTCACCATAGCTAAATAGCTACAAAATCTCACTTGCACCTTACTCTCTCATAGTCCTATTGGGAGTCCCCACAGGCTCCTGAGCTTTCTTCAAGGTATCTTGAAGCCACTTAGGCTTCCTCTTCCCTGAAGTAACCTCCTGTGGAAGGAATTGCTCTTGCTCATCCCAATCAACTACCTGAGACTCTGTGTCTGATGAAGTAGCACAAGTGGTCTGCAACTTTGAAGATCGTGAACCTAAAACTGGGGAACCATTGCTTGGTGATCATGTACTTATACCAGGGGAACCTATAACCTGTGAACTTGTCACCCTTGATACCTGTGACCTTAAACGCTGTGAAGTTAAACTCTACAATGTACCATCCTGTGTTGGAAAATGATAAATCTAAAGGTCCTTTCTCATATTTTTGGTGTGAGTGTGATGAGAATGACTTAAGTATTTGTCCTTTGTATTTATGTTAAAAATGTCTTTTATATAAATAAAGTGAGTTTTGCCTTATACTTTTTAAAGTGATGTATTTAATTATTAAAAATGTATGTTCATTAATTAATAAAAGTGAGTTTTTATGATGACCCTTGATCTTGTGATTAATTTTCAACCCTAGATTAGGGTAGTTAGTGTTGATTTTTCCTAAGCAGCATTGAGAGTCATTCTCTTGGAGAATTGGAGAATCGAGACACCTGGTCAGTCACCAAGATGTGGAACCAGTCCAACACTGGGGGAACTCAGCCTAGAGTTGAGTAGCCATTCTTTGAATGTAGACATCTAGTTAGTTACCAGGATGTGGAACCAAACCAACGCTGGGGGAACTCATCCTAGAGCTGAGTAGCCATTCTTTGAATGGAGACATCTTGTTAGTTACTAGGATGTGGAACCAGTCCAGCATTGGAGGAACTCAACCTAGAGCTGAGTGGCCATTCTTTGAATGGAGGCACCTGGTCAGTTACCAGGAAGATGAACCGGTCTAGGACTGGGGGACTTAGCCCAGGGCTGAGGGCCATTCTCTGGGAGAATGGAGGCGCTTGGTCAGTTACCAAGTATTTGACATCGAGTCAAATGATGCAGTCTAGGGTTGAGGCACCTGGTCAATTACCAAGACATCACTATAAGTCCTAGAACGGGTCTAGGCATGTGAGCACTCCTACCCTCAATATGTGGGCTTTGTGATCTTCTCCGGGGATTAGCTACCCCTAGTGAAGACACCCAATACCCTATCTTGGTGGCACAAGGAGTTTGAGATAAAAGCATTAGTAATTCTCCATATTTATGATTATGTACTTTGAGTGGGCATGAAGGACCCCTATGACCACCTGCTTGGACCAAAGGTCACTTGAAGAAGACTAAAAGGTAAAGTCAAAAATACATAAGGCCTCTTGGACCACTAAGAAGTCAAAGTGAAAATACAAAAAGACTTAGTACCACTAAAGGTAAAAGTCAAAAAGGTAAAAGAATAAAACCCTATTCTTTTGTTCTTTTATGTAAGGTCCACATCCAAGTAAGTAAAAGCCTATAAAATGAGACCAATTGCATTTCATTTGTACACACTTCATCATCAACGTTGAGCTGCTCCATAGATGATTTTCGCTAGCTTTGGAAGTGAGAGAAGATCTCTATTTTGTTTATGCCCTAGCATGGAGGCTTTTCTAGCTAGGGCATCTCCATCATTCTTCTACAACCAACAGCAGTAACCCTAAGCATCTAGGGTATCCTCTCATCTCAGGTGAACAACAAACAAACCTAGGGTTTCACCCTAATGCACATCTCCTTCATGGGCAGCCTTCATTCAATCTCGGGCAGCACAAACAGGCACCACAGAATCACGGGCAGCTTCTTTCCAAGCTTGGGCAAGTTGCAGACAATTCCAGGTAGCCTTTTGATTCACAGGCAGTCCTCTACTCAATCCGGGCAACCTCATGAATAAATTTGGGCAACCCTCAGTAGTTTCAGACAGCCCTAAACTCAACTCGGGCACCAAGATAACAGACCCAGGCAGACAGAGGGCTCGGGTAGCAAGGAAGGACTTCCAAGCAACAGAGAAGAGGATCTGGACAGCAGAAAAGGAGGCTCGGGCAACTGCTAGCAAATCCGGGCAGTTGCCAGCAGATCCGGGTAGAACTAAAATAGTCTTGGGCAACTGATTGCATATTCGAGCAGCAGCAAATTCATCTCGAGCAGCTTAGGTTGAGTCCGGGCAGCAGCTAAGGAATTTTGGGAAGCTGGGCAGCAGAAGGATAATTTGGGCAAAGAGCCCTAATTCTGCAATTCTTGAGAATTTGGTTTCTTGCAACTAGTTTGACAATTTGTTTAGCCTATTAGGGTTTGACAAATTATTGAATAACATTCATCTCAGAATTATGAGATTGCAAACTCAGTCATCTCATTTAGGAGATGAATTACTAATGCTTTTGGGGTTTTTGTCCTTTAAAGGTTTCCCTGTGAAAAATATCTTGTGTTCATTGTGTTGATGTTTGGATTATCTTTGCACTTGTCTTTTGTTATCTATCTTACAGTCTACAAAATTAAAGAATATATGCAAATGCTAAAATTCAACAGTTAGGGAAAGTAGTTACAAATTTGAAATATAAGACAAAGTGAAAGGACATTGAAAGATACACACAATCTGAAAGGGAAGAAGAAGAATGTGAAGAAGAAAGAGGAGATACCCTAGCAGGAGTGGCACAATTTCCAAGAAGAGAAGCAACAACACATTTTCCAAGGCAGACAAAAGGTGACCGTACAGTAGCAGACTGACAAGTTGTACAGCAGCACCTGTGGGCACATTTCCCAATGCAGCGTTATAGCATTTATTGCAGACTGACAAGGCCGTACAGCAGCATTACTTCTGGCATGAAAAACAAGGCATAAAGTACCGGTCATACAGCACATGAGAGCAAGACGTACATTTGTTAGTTGGCACATTTTTTGAGGTAGTTGTTTGTTGTTCCAGTTTAGTGAAATTTTCTTAGTGAGGGTTGAAGAAATAATTTCCTGTGTAGTAGAAAAATTTCTTAGTACTCTTCTTAATGAGAAATTCTTCTTCGGGGTTTTGCCCGGTCAATTGACCAAAATATTTGTATACAATGTGTTTGCTTCATCTTCAGTGTTTGAGAAGCGCCTTTGAATTTGTGGTTTTAAATTCAAAGTTTATGAGAAAATTTTAATTAAAACCCTAGACATTCAAAGTGTTTGGCATAATGCATGTGTGAGAACGTTGTATGCTTATGCCAATTTTTTCTTCACGGTATCAGAGCGATACTAAAGTATTAAGCAAGCTTGTGTTTCACAGTAAAGAAGTGCAGAAGAAGTGTTGTGGTAGTCTTTCTGTTATTGTTGTTGTAAGTTGTTTTCCAAATGATGAGCATACAGTTTGAGGATAGGTTGGATGGGATATCCAACTATATCCCATGGAAAGTAAGAATTATTGTGTGTAAGGCGACAACAGAGTGATCAAGGGAATGCATGGTATATGTATAATCATCCTTCCCTCTTGTTACCGGATGAAATGGCAATCCAAGCCACCGGTAAGCATGTGAGGATGAAGTGACCACTGTCACCTTAGTCAACTTCTCCCAATTGCTTCGGAAGCTGAAGCCTCCTAGGGGAGAGCCCTATTTTGACTCTACAAAAACGCCAAACACCAAAATATTCTCTTTCGAGGTTGTCAGCGACCAGTGCCTAATGGAGTCTAGCATGTGAGTAAAGGGAGTTGTATGATTTGTATGGTTATTATTGTAATAGTATATCAGCCCAAAGGTTAGCCTTATCCCACTATGTAAACAACAAACACATAGGCAAATGTCATTCAAGTATAAGCATTTATCATAGACCAAAAACATAAGTACAGCAATAAGAGCATGAATTAAATAGTTATGACACCATTTCAGTACAGCATGTAAGCATTCAGTTATTTATTCAAGCATTATAGCAGCATTAGTAAGTTTAACAAGGTTTCATATTTCATACAAGTATGTTCACTTAACCAACCTTGCATTGACTAACCAACAACCAAGTCTGAAGCTAGTGTGTGTGGAAGAACAATGTATTCACCTAGCCCACTCTAAATGGCATTCCAAACAAGTCCAAGCAGCAGCTATATCAGTCCTTCATGTATGTAGATTTTGTGACAGCAGTAGTATGATTTGCATCAGTGACATCAGTATGGCAGCTTAAGTGTCAATAGTATCATATGCATTATTGAGCATAAATAACTTAATAAGTTAACCAAGTGATTGTTTTTACTGTAAACCAAGTTGCTTACTGTATGTATATTTTATATTGTAGACTGTGTGAATACGAGAAAAATGATGCAAACCGTCCAATTTATAATGATAGCCCAAACTAGTAATTTATACCAGCATTTAACTAACCTTTTATCCGTTCATGTGTAGGCCAAGGAAGAAGCAAAGGGAAAGTATAGCAGGCTGCAAGAAGGAGAAAGTTTGCCACTGTAAGGGAAGCCTTGGAGATAGTATCTAGGACTGACCTTTAAAACATGCCCGAGGTTGCAGAGGGTTGTTGGAGCAGCAGACCAAGGGTAGAAGGGAAGGTAAGGAAGAAGGGTAGGGCTGCTATAATAGCAGTCCAGCGAAGGAGGAAGGAAAGGTTGTCGCTATAGCAGCAGGGCGGCCAAAAAGGAAGCTAGCGAGGGTAAGGAGTGGTTGGGAAGGGCAGCAAGGGTAGGTTTAGGATGGGAGGAGGCAGCGAGGGTGGTAGAAGAGGTAAAGAAGGAGCCACGGGGCAGACCCGAGGTAGAAAGGGAGGTCTGCAAGGGTTAGACTAGGGCTGTGAGGTTTACGGGGAGGCTTTAGAGCAGCAGCGAAGGTAGGGAGAAGGGAGGCTGCTAGGGTAGTCAGGGTTTGGAGTTGTGTAGCGAGGATTAAGGAAGGTAGCCAGGGTTTGGAGTTGTGTAGCGAGGGTTAAGGAAGGTAGCAGCAGGCTGCTTTAGGGAAGCACTGGTGTAAAAACTGGCCCTAACCTAGATTTGTGTTAACTTAATAACTATCCTAAAATACTAACCCAAAACTAACCTAAACCAAGACTAAACCTAAGTTTTGGAGTAGAAGAAAGTGTGAAAACCAAGGGAAACCCTACCCTAGCAAAAGCCCTACCCAACCTAAGGCTTCTTGGGAGGATGGCTAACCTAGTGAGAAAGGGTTCCCAGGTCAAGCAACTAGCCTAGAAAAACTAGGGAGAAACCCTAGGACACCATCATAAGGAGACGTGCCTCAGCTTGCTAAAGTGACAAGAATGTATGGTAATGATCTTTCTCAGGAAAAAGTGCAGCACTAGGGCTACCACTAAGACTTGAACGTGCATCATCAACCACCATTCAAACAAAGAGATGAGAAGCCTGGCCTCTTTGTGCTCGTGTTCATCCAACAAATCAAAACATCACCAAGAAAAGAACTTCACCAAAGAATTACTAGAAAAAAGCTTGCATTAACCCAAAAAAACTTCCTCAAGAGGAGCACATCCATCCGCCCTAGCAAGGGTAAAACAAATGCATAGTGTATTATCCCATATAAGTCATGTTTTAAAATGAAAGTGAGGAGGTCTATTTATATGATCTAACACTCACTTTTTACAAAATATCCAAGCCTACATGAATTAAAATAAGTCAACTTGAAATTATAAAATGTCAACTGAAAATTTAAAAAATAATAAAATATGGCCTAAGGTAAGCTCAAGGTAGGCTACCTGGGGTATTTGTACCCCCAGGGGCCAAATTATGCTCAAATAAGCGAGTCACTCCAAACGAAAGGCTGGAGTGAGCTGGAGGGAGGGCATTATACCCCATCTAACCCCTAGAATGTTGTAAAACCCCTCAACACCATTCTCAAAGCATGAAAAGGCTTGGCATGGAGGGTGGCTTTCCTCTGAGGAGATAAGGCCAAGGAGACCAGGTGCCCACTGACTGAAGGGCCAGGAGGGTGTCCAAAGTGGCTACGAATCAAGACAAGTGTCTCGTAGTTGAGAAACAAAGGCCACCAAAGCTCGTAAACAGGATATGGAGCCATGTGACCCAGTGGTTAACCCTTAGAAGCCCTGGACACCAACCCCAAGGTGAAAAACCCCATCAAAGGGAAGCCAGCAATGCCATTAAGCCATAATACTCCTAAAGGATGAACCAAAGACCCCGCCATGACCATTATTGCTCGATAACACCCCTTTTGGTCAAAAAAATGGTCCTCTCCCTAGGGTACACCTAAAGGTAAACCGGGTACAGGTGCAGCGTAACACCTCTTACCATGGGAGTCAATCATGAGACCAAAGTCTTTACTCTGTTACCAACTATTTTGTGCAATAGTTGAACTTTCTATTGAGCCGCTAGTTATTGAACATGATGCATGTTCGTTTAAAGAGTTCAGAAGTTCAGTTTGTTCCAGAGTTGGCCGATTTTGGCTAGCCTTTTTTGTTTTTTGTCGAAATGACCATACCCCATGGGGTTTGTAATAAAGTGTGCCAGTAGGGGGGTCTTGAGTGGCTTGGTTCCCCTAGACTTAACAATCAAATAAGGTATTCCAAGGAGTTTTTTCCTTTGTCGATTATTCTTTGCCTTTAGCCGAGTAATAGTCGATGAGTTTTTCTCCTGCTACCTCCAAAGATGGAATGCCTGAATTTGGAGGTTAGGCCTTGGGGGGTTATTAGAGTCCAACTGTAAAATATGAACCTACTAGACACTATTGGTATGTCCTATGGTCATTTCCTAGGTCCCGAGGTGTGTTAAAACATTGTCCGAAAAAAAAATTAGTAAACGTCCTCGAGTTTTTATTTTTTAATTTTTTTTATAATTAAATTTGTCAATTAATTAAGCCATTTTTCCTATGGTTTAATTGAAAATTTTCAAAGTGTAATAATTACATGGTTTGGGAGTGGATTTTGACAAATAAATGCTTGTTTTCTAAGCCAAAACACTTATTTAAACCCTAGACCCACTTATCCTAAGTTTCTAATGATTATTTTGCACTTAATTAAATATTTTCTCAAAATCAATAAATGAAGAATATTTAATTAAAATAATCAAAAAAATATATATTAAATGGAGATAAATCAAAAACTCTCCAAAATAAACCAAATTGAATAAAGTAAAGAGCTAAATGACATGGCAAAGGGCATTTGGGAAGATTCCAATCACCACCCACCTGATCTAAATCATTATCGGAGCACTCCAGCTAACTATGTCTTGGGATTTGCGCCTCCTTCACCTAGCATGGGTGAATTCCCTCATTGGCACGTTTTCATTGGATGGGAGATAATTCCAAGGAGACTGGGTGGGCGCCTTGCCTGGGTGGAGGCCACCTCACCCCAGTCTCAACTACTGGAGTCCAGTTCATCTCCAGATCAGAGCAGTGAACTCCAGCTACTGAGTGGTTGCGCCCCTCCTTCATGCATGCGCCAGGGTTTATTGGCTCTTTCCTCTTTTTGTATAAATAAGGGGTCTCTGCTCCATCTTTCAGGTGGATAATCTTGCAGAGAACCTCTGGTGAAACTTTGTGTAATGCTTGTTGCTTTCATGCAACCGATGGAATAAAGAAAGGCTTTGGAGGCTCATTGTGATTTGGTTATGTGGATGCATGTGCTTGATGGATGAGGTGATATTATTTTAATTTTCTCTTGCTTTGTCAATTTGGGGTTTACTAATCTATGCTTTGGAAGGCTTTTGCAAGCACGTAAGAATAGGTATTTGTACTTTCAACTTATATGTTTACTTATTTACTCTTAAAGACCTAAAAGAGCATTGTCTTATTCAGTAATATTTCATGCTGCTTTTGATTTCAATTTGTGAATGGTACATGATCTAATCCTTTGTTTGGCAAGTACATGAGTTTGTGTTTTGAAGGTCACTCCATCCTACCAAGTAAAAGGTTGAGCTAAGTTGCATCTCCTTTTCTTGGAGCCAAGCACAAAGTTCAATAATCATCTACTGCATGAGATCCAAGTCTGTTCTAAAGATGCAAAGGCCTAATCGGTTCTACCCTCTTTTATTCATCTTTGAAGTAAATTCTTTTAAAAAATCTTAAAGTAGGTTTGGACTTCAAGCTTCCCATCTTTATCCAAGCCTTCTCTCTCTTGTTTGCATCCCTCTTTTCGCTGTCTTTTTGGCCTCTTCGTTACCCTCTTCTTGCCTCTTTTCTGCCCTCTTTTTGCCTCTTTTTGCTGCCCTCTTTCTCCCTCTTGTTTGCAGCCCTCTTTTCCTCTTTTTTTTGCAGCCCTCTTTCGCTGCCCCCTTTGCCCTCTTTCTTCCTTTTGGGCATCCTTCTTGTTTGCATTTTTTTTCCTTCTTTTGCTTCACCTCTTCTTCTTTTGTTTATTTTCTTCTCTTTCATCTTTTGTTTCACTTAGCTAGTTCATTCTTAGTTTCTGCTAAAGTTTAATTTTATATCTTTTTATTTTATTTTTTGGACTAACTCTTAACAAGTTAGTGTCCAAAGCTCTTATTTTCAAAAGAATCAAGAAAGCCCAAAGGCTAGAAGCAAACAAAGAGCAAAAAAGACAAAAACACTTCCCTCTTCTTTCATTCCCTTTCTCACCTTATGATTTCAAAAAAAAACATCAAAGAGTTGTAAAAAATTAATAAAGAGCAAGTGGGATAAAAGCTCCCACACCCCACTTCCCCCATTTGGGGGAAGCCTGTATCGTCCTTTGTCCTTTTTCTTTGCTTTATACCTGCATGTTAATTTTTTAGAGTAGAGTAGGAAAAGTTAGTCTTATTGCTTTGCTAGTGTAGTTTTATTTTACCGTTTTTTAAACTTTCTTATTTTATTTAATTGTTAAAAAACAAAAGAATCCAAAGTCTCTTGAATCTCTCTGAAAAGTGGATCAAGAGCACTCTCTATTGAAGAGGCTTTACTTTTTCTTTTTCTTTTTGGCTTAGATTAGTTTTACTGCTTTTTATTAATTTGTTAAAAGGAAAAACAACACAAAATCTCTTGAATCTTGCCATAAGGTGGATCAAGAGTGCTCTCTGTCGGAGGGTTGTTACAATGTCTCTTGTCCACCATTAATAAAATCGGAATAAACATTTTTACTACACTGTGTATGCTCTGCTCTTCCCGGTTGGGATACCCGGAAGCAACTGTAGATTTCTTAATCTTCACATTCTAATCCAATTCACATTAATAAAACTCACAACCCTCAAACATTACAGAAATCCGGCGTAACGAATCTGATAAGTAGTGGGAAAATTCTTCAGCGAAAGCGAGAACTACTAGAAAGCGATCGTGGGGTCCAGTTAGGCTATATCCTTGTTGGTGTAGTATTGAACACCCCCCACAACTCCATCTAGCCCACATTTTCCAGTGCAGAGCCACTCTTCGAAGAACCCGGACATATCTCTAGTACCGAAAGGTATATCTTGGAGATTCCCTTCCCGTTTAATAATCAAACTTCACCCTTTAAAATTTACAGTAAAAATTACCAAGTACAATTGCAAAACATTCTCAAGCACTCCATTTGGCACTGGTTCGATGAATTTGCTTTTTATCTATCAGAAGCATTGTTTTTATCTATTTTCCATATCATGAATGCTTTGCTTTAATTTTGCAATTGTCAAATGGTTACGTATCTTTAATTTTACTTCCAAGTGCTTACTCGGTTATTTTTTTGTAAGTCTCTTTCCAAAAAAAACTCCTAAAAAACACCCATCTGGATCATACACTTAAAATATCTTAGAAACGAGAGCCTTAGAAACTCTTTTTAGGGACTACCCCCTTTGGCTTTATTAGGAGTTTGCCTAAACGGAGGAGTCGGGATCAAGTGACAGCACCTGACTCTTTGCTTGCCCCCAAGGCCGTACCACTCCCCCCTCGAGAGACAGCTATTCGAAATATTTTTGCTGACAGTGTGCAAATCGATAGGCAACACACTCCTCAAAGTAATCGAGAGAAAACACTGAGATATCAATGAGGGAGTCAACATAAAACTAATCTCCCCACTACTCCACAAAGCTGTGATCCCATCCTGAACATGCACATATGTCAGCTAGCAGAGGCATCAAATATATCGGGGCAGACATTTCTGTCGTGCCCTATTCTAGATATGAAAATAGTAACAAATCATATCACTGAAATCATGTACCTGAGAGAGAGTATCAGTAGACTAGTTTCCCCACCCCTTCTCAGGGTATCCGAGAATGCTCCCTCTGTGCTAGAGCGATCTGCATCTAAGCATCCTGCTCTTTCTGTATCTGATCATCTTGCTCTTTCTGTATCTGATCATCTTGCTCCCTCTCTGGGGAGTCCATAGATACAATGTAAATATCCATCCTGGTGACGACAAGGTACATCAAGGATCCTTCAACTGTCTTGTGTGGATCAAGACAGCAATGCCATCAATGGAGACACATTCATATGGTCAATCTGCTCAAGATCTCAACTTTGCTCTTCCTTGACTTAGGAAGACTACATCAGGTTTCACACTATCATATGCAATAGGCCAAGATCCTCATCTTGTGGGCTAACTCCCTCTGTCTCCCCAAAAATCAGCTAAGTAATTTTCGTCCTCCAAAATCCATTTACCATGACTCTAACTGGAAAGTAACTGCTTTCCATGATCGTCAAAGAGATGAACATCTATAGCAGAGAGACTGGCATCCGTAGAAGCTTCCCGCTTCTAATCGCCAAATCTCTACATGAGATCATTTGGGCCTGTGGGTCATGTGTCCACATATGTGCTCGGTCCTTAACTGTCTGTTGTCATGACTTCCACTTAACTATTTCGACCGGAAGTCGTCCTTCTTTCTAGGATAAGAGTCATGCTTCTAGAGGCGTTCTGCTTTCGATCCATTTGCATATCAACGGGATCACTTGTCCTTCAAACCAAGTTTCATCATCCTCTTCTTGTAGGCCATAGCATTCCCTAGAAGTCAAATCCCATCAAATGGTTAGCAATATTGCATAATCAAATTTATTCCATTCAATAACAATAGTTCATCCAGGTATGTGGGCATCTTTTAGCCAATGCTTTCAGCACAACATGCACATGGTTATTATTTGGATGCTTGTGGTCTCCATTATAACATGACATCAAGAGTGTGCACTACTCTAAGCATGTTAGAAGGAGATGTCATCCAAGAGGGGTCTATGAAGTGTTGTACAGCATTACGGGTTAAAATCATAACACATACCACATGAGCCACAGCAAGATGCGCCTTGGAAACCCCGTCAAGTCTATGTTTAACCTTGATGTTGATCTTCTTATGCAACTTCAAGAACAACTTCAGAAACCCTAGTAGGAGCTAGGTCACGGGTGAGGTGTGGTGGATTGCAAAACAGAAGCCACAGCAAGATGCGCCTTATGAAGGTGAGTTGAATACACCTCCTTTTCACCCAGATCTGTGGTATGGACAACTCAAAACTGGAAACCCCAGTTTCCCAACTCCAACAGAGAATAGGCCAAAAATGAAAATCTTTGAATCTGAGATCTGCTTCCACAGATAGTTACGCCCTACCAAGGTGAGTTGGAGAAAGCTGAGAACGAGCCAAAACAATGGGCTAAAGGGCTAGATCTATGGAGCGCTAGGTCTTGACCCTCGCAATATCAGGGCAAAAATTGATCTTCCACCAAACTGAAATTGCCCACCATAAAACGATGCGTAGTAGGAGGGCGATTTGCTCTATGCTCCTTCCAAGATCGTCTGTGGTGGGATACACTGCAAAACGTGGAGCCCTAGTCTTCGGCAATGACTTCTTCTAGCACCGCTCTGATACCATGTTAGAATTTGATGGCTGCAAAACCAAGATCACTAGAAGAATATCAAAGCACAAAAACAAAACAAAGAGTGGACCTCGTTTATCCACAAAGATCATCTTCCAACCATAGACAAATCAATGTCACCCCCGAGCTCGCCCTTCCAAGAGAGAAATATTTCAAAGAGAGAAGTACTTAGTACTTCCAGATTGTAGTAACATAACCCCAAGAACATAAGAGAAAATAAGAAAACCTTCTCCAAAGATGGAGAAACCCTGAAAAAACTCTTCTCCAGCTGCAGTAGCGAACCTCTCTAACAGAGGGCAAACTCATGTTGCAATGCTCAAGTCACAGTGTGTCAAACGAGGAAGGGCACCGCCTATTTATATTGATTTCTTGCTGGGAAAAATATAATTTTTCAATGGGGTCAACTTGACTTGATTTGACCCTTTTCCGGGCCAACTTTTAACTAGGGCCAACTTGACATTAAATAATAAAAATCTCTTTTATATTTATTTAATTTGTTTTCTTTCATGGCCGACCTATGAGGACTTTGCAAATGGTTTTACAATTTTTGCACATCTCCCTACAGCATATTCCACATGGCATTATTTTGGAGGTTGTTGCACGCATATTTATGCTCTAGCATGTGGATTGAGATCATCATACTTGTTTGAGGAGGTTTTAGCACCCATGTAGACCTCTTGGCATACATTTCTATAGATCTTGTAACTTTCTCCTTGGAATTCGTGCTCATTGAATGTTCAAAATGGTTGCCTTGAAATGCATGCCCAACCTTTCCTTCTACTGCTGCGCTCTGCTGCTCTTCTTCTCCAGAAGTAGACTTATCTCTCAAAAAATCAAGTAGACTTATCTCTCAAAAAATCATTCAAGTAAGAAAAAATGAATGAAATGCCTTCCCTTGCCTTTTTGTTTGGTTGCTTGGGGTAAGTGAAAAGAAATCTAATCCAAGGGCCCACATTGACTTAGATGGATGGATGAGAATAAATGCACATTTAATTCTCATCAAAATTAATTTCACTCACCTCACTTAAATTTATCAAAATGACACTTTAATCTCTAAAGTGCAACTAAATGCTTATTACAAATCATAAAATGTAAGGATCACTTATGTCCCCCTTTCCTAGTGACTTAGGAAAAATCATCTAGGGGAATAACTTCCAAGGTACAAATTTTTAACACTCCCTCTTACCGAGGAAGTTGTTATACACCACTCCCAACTTGTCCCTGAAGAAGACAAACTTGCCCCGCCCCAAGGATTTTGTGAGAATGTTTCCTATCTACTCATTAGTGGATATGTATAGTAACTCAAAAACTCCTCTCTGAACATAATCTCAGATGAAATAGTATTTGATCTGTATGTGCTTGGACCTGTCATGGAACACTGGATTCTCAGAGAGCTAAATAAAACTCTAATTTTCGCAGTAAATCACCGTGGGCCTAAGTTGTTGATCAAACAAAACTACCAACAATTTGCAAAGCCACAGTGCCTCGCAACTTGTTGAATTTTTACCTAGGAAGTGTTTGTCCACTCATGCCTTGGGGTGGACAAGGACACTTTAAAAGTGGCCCTTAGCTCATTTAAAAAGATAAGATTGACTTCATCTTATAAAGTGACCTTTTAAATGAAAGCTTGAGTTATAATGATTTTAAAATGACTTTATGAGTTTTAAAGATGGTGTACATTAAATTCTCATTTTATTAATTAAAAGTGATTTTTAATGAGAAATGAGATGGGCCCCAGATCTCATTTAGTTGGATTTTAATCTAAGCCATTGATTTAGAAGTGGAAGTTACTCAAACAAAAAGGGCTTGGGAAAGGCAAATCTAAATCATTGTTCACTTTCATAAGAGAGAGTTTTGAGAGAGGAGGAGCAAGAGAGATTCAGAGAAAAAAGAAGAAACCCTTGAGAATTTTTATGGTTGAGTTAGAGGCTAAAATAAACGACTGAGGGCACAAATTTCGAGGCAAGTACTAAGACAAAAAACCTGTACAGCAGCAGGTCGTATAGTACTGTACTGTACAACAGCATGCTTCCCAATGCAGTAGTCCATACAATGTAATTAATGCAGGTCGTACAGTTCAGATTTGGCATGTTTTTCGAGAAGAAGAGCAGGCACGAATTTCGAGAAAGGTACAACAATTAATGATGTCTATAGGGTAGGCAGAAATAGGCACTGAAATCGAGGGTCGTACAGCAACATGTGTGAGGTCGTACAACATGTTTTTCAAGGCAGACGTACAACAGTTTTATCAGTGAGATATTGGCACGTGTCTCGAATAGGAAGATAAGTACTGTTGGTTTTTATTTGTACTTTGCCTGAAGAAATAATAAACTCTCTGAAAACAGGTTTTCCCTTCGAGGTTTTTTCCTGGACCAATTTTGATCAAAAATGTGAGTGTTTAATTTTATGTGTGTTGCCTGAGTTCAAGATTTATGAGTAAGAGATTAGGGCAGCTTAAAATTTTCAGAGTTAAAAAGTTGAAAAGAAATCTCATGTGTTTCAAATTTTAAATTTTAATGTACATGCATGATGGGGTTTGCAGCACTGAAACTGAAGCAGGGTTGTAGTACAACAAAAAATTTCATAGTATCAGAGCATCATTGAAGGCTGAAAATTACACACAGAAACTAATTTCAGACTTGGAGAAATAAGGGAAAACAGAGTTGTTGAGAAAGAACTGGTTCTTGAACTTATTTGCAGTGATGGCTACCGATCTTAGGATTGAAGAAAGGTTGGATGGGGCTGTAAATTTCAGCCCGTGGAAGGCTAGAATAGTGTTGATATTACAGGATAGTGAACTATGGGACATAGTGAACAGCACTACAGCCAATCCAGTCACTGTTCCTGCAGATGCAACAGCTAAAACCGTTTTTGACAAGGATATAAAGGCCAAAAGAATCCTTCTTGATGCAATAAAAGATCATGTGATTTCACACATATCAGGTAAGGATCATGCCCATCAGATGTCGATTACCAAAGTTCCAATGAAAATCGAAAAATGGTTTTAAGGGAGAAGTTGAAGAGCATTCGAATGAACAAGGATGAGAATATGACCACTTACCTCACCAAGATTACACAGGTTCGTGATGAGCTTGGAGCTATTGGGGAGGTGATAGAGAGTGTAGAGTTGGTATGTACAGCCTTGAATGGTGTGACGAAGCCATGGGCTGTATTCGTGGAGTTAGCGGTTGCTCGTGAACACATGCCTTCATGGGATCGTCTTTGAGATGATTTCATACAGGAGGAGACCCTCAGGGGATATGTACAGGCCAGTACATCTCACAGCAAGGAAAATGAGGAGAATGTGGCCTTAGCAGCAAAGGAAAAGAAAAAGAAGTTCAAGAAGGGTTCCAAGAGTGGAACCAAGCAACAGGATTGTGAGCAGAAGTTTATGAGCAAAGTGAAATGCTTTGCTTGTCAGAAGTTTGGGCATTATGTTGGACAATGCCCAAACAAGAAGAAGAAGAAACAGCAAATAGCAGCTTCAGCAGAGATTGATGAGTACGCTACTAGATTCGAGAGAGAGTTTTCTCTCTTCGTTGGTGGTTGTGTAGAGAGAGCATCATCCATCACCAGCAGGGATTTTGAGGATCACATGGAGCATTCCATGATCGTTGGGAATTCACTAAGTGCTTCCACTACTTCCTCCACTTGGTACATTGATAGTGGAGCTTCGAGTCACATGACAGGTGTTCGGGACATGTTCACCGAGATTTCAAAGACAAGCTTGGAGTTGGAGATTGTATTAGGTGATGATAGAGTGTTGAGAGCAGTTGGGCATGGGACAGTCCACTTTGACAGGGAGTCTATGGAGCCCATGTTACTGAGGGATGTCTTGTGTGTCAATGGGTTGAAGAAGAATCTTGTGTCAGTTTCCACGATTAAAGACAAAGGCCTTGGGGTATATGTCCTAGATGGGAAAGTTTACATCTTTCCCAAAGCAGAGGGTCCATCTGCTTCATATGCAATTGGAGTTAGATGCGGGAAACTATACAAGCTTCTCTTCCAGCCACAATCATGCACTGGCACACACTCAGAGTAGCAGTGAGTTGTGTGAGTTATGGCACAGGACGATGGCCCACCTTCATCATTCAGCTTTGAGGATGTTGGGAGACATGACCACAGGTTTGCCAGATTTCAGTACAAAGCAGAGTGGTGTATGTAGAGGGTGTGCTTTGGGAAAGTACACCAAGACTGCTTTTTCGAGCAGTGACAGCAGATCAAAGGGACTATTGGAGTTGATTCATTCAGACTTATGTGGTCCCATGTCATCTGACTCATTGACAGGTTTTGAGTATTACATTACTTTCATCGATGACTTTTCCAGAAAGACCTCGATCTTTTCTGAGAAGCAAGAAGTCAAAGGAGGTCTTGCTTCGATTCCAAGAGTTCAAAGCTCTTGTGGAGAACCTGACAGGAAAGAAGATCAAAGTGCTCAAATCAGACAATGAAAGTGAGTATACTTCCCATGCATTCGATGAAATTTGTAGACAGGAGGGTTTCAGGAGGCAATTGACAGTTCCCTACACTCCACAGCAGAATGGAGTGATTGAAAGGAAGAACCGTTCGATAGTGGTGCAGCTAGAGCCATGATGCATGATCAGAGTCTTCCTTTCTTTCTATGGGCAAAGGCTTGCAGTACAGTTGTTTTTGTGCAGAACAGGAATCCGCATCGTGCCTTGGGGTGCAAAATTCCTGAGGAGATGTTCACCGAGAAGAAGCCTAAGATAGGCCACTTCCGCATTTTTGGATACCTTACATATTCTCATGTCCCTTCTGAGAAGAGGACAAAGTTGGAGGCTACTGGAGAAAGAGGCATATTTGTTGGCTATGACGAGACTTCGAAGGCTTTCAGTTTCTGCATATACCTTCCTGCACAAAGGAAAGTTGTGGTGAGGAGGGAGGTGAGATTTGAGGAGGAGCGAACCTTTCAAAAGTCTCGGGAGTCGGAGGAGGAGCAACAGCAGATGACTACTCCACAGGTGACAGTATCTCAAAGTTCAGCAAGTCACAGTCACAAGTCTCAGGGGTGACTAGGTCATAGGTTACAGGTTCATTAGTTTCAAGGACTCAGTCTACAGGGACTTCTGGTATTGGGACAGGTTCACAGGTTTCACCTTCATGAGAATCAAGTACACATGGTTCAAGTCCAGGTTCATCAGGTACAGGATCTCAGACCACGGGTACTTCTTCAGGGAGACATTTATCTGATGAGGATGTAGAGGACGGTTTGCCACAGGATGGTACTTCCAGGAAGAGAAAGCCAAGTTGGCTTAGGGAGCTTGTGAAGGAAGCAGATGGGTATGTGGGGCCACCCAAGAGGGAGGTCAGAGAGAGCAGGGCAGCAGAGAGAGTTTCCAGCTATCTGGCACCGGTGACCAGCTTGCGTGAGTCTAAGCCTACTACTTATGAGGAGGCTTCCACACATTAGGTTTGGAGAGATGCAATGATGGAAGAGTACAATTCCATCATGAAGAATGGTGTGTGGGAGGTGGTTCCGAGACTAGAGGGGAAGTCAGTGGTGACTTCCAAGTGGCTCTATAAAATCAAGCATGTTGCAGATGGTAGCATCGAGAAGTACAAAGCCCGGTTTGTAGCACGAGGGTTCTCACAGATAGAGGGAGTTGACTATGATCAGACCTTTGCACCGGTTGCTAGAATTTCTTCGATCAAAGCAGTGATAGACATTGTGGCAGAGATGGGTTGGAGGATCCATCAGATGGATTTGAAGATCGCTTTCCTCAACAGTCTTCTAAGGAGGAGGTATATCTAGAGCAGCCATAGTGCTTTGAGATTTATGAGAGAGATTCTCATGTTTGCGGGCTGAAAAAGGCCTTGTATGGTCTGAAGCAAGCCCCTCGGGCTTGGTACTCGAGGATTGATTCTTATTTGCTTTCGATTGGGTTTCAGAAGAGTGAGGCGGATCCCAACCTATACTACATTGTGGTTGGAAATGTTCCGCTCATTCTTCTGCTATATGTTGATGACTTATTCATTACGAGAGGAGAGCACCTGATTGAGGCATGCAAGAAAGATCTTGCTTCAGAGTTTGAGATGACCGACCTTGGGTTGACACACTACTATTTAGGCATGGAGATGTGGTAGGAGGATGGACATGTTTTCCTGGGGCAAGGAAAATATGTTGCAGATGTTATGAGGAGATTTCGCATAGAGGATTGCAGACTCATGTCCACACCCATGATCACCAACTAGAAGAAGCTTCATGCTTCTGAGGGAGAGTTGGTGGATCCTACTTTGTTTCGTCAACTTATTGGTTCGTTGATGTATTTGGCCAACACCAGATCAGATATGAGTTTTGAGGTGAACACTCTCAGTCAGTTCATGGTGGAGCCCAGGAGAGTGCACTGGACAGCCGCAAAACATATTTTGAAATATCTTGTTGGGACTGTAGACTATGGTCTAGACTACAGGAGGTCAGGTGGAGTGGACTTGGTTGGCTTCACGGATTCAGATTGGGCAGGCAGTGCTTCGGACCAAAGAGCACTTCCGGTTGTTGTTTCAGTTTGGGCTCGGCAATTGTGTAGTGGTTCAATCATAAACAAAAAGCAAAAATATGTTCCTTTGAGTTCTGTAGAGGCCGAGTACATGGCAGCTAGTCAAGCTAGTTGCGAGACATTGTGGCTTTGCAAGTTTATGGTAGACTTATTTGACTAGGAGTTGAGGCCTACTATTATTCATTGTGACAATCAAAGTTGCATCAGGCTCTCTAAGAATCCAGTGTTTCATAACAGGTCAAAGCACATTGAGATCAGATATCACTTTATCAAAGACTATGTCCAGAGAGGAACTATAAAGTTAAAGTACATTTCTACAGATGAGCAGGCAACAGATATTCTCATGAAGTCTTTGGGAAGAGGAAACCACATTCATTTCAGAGACAAAATGCAAGTGGTGAAAAACACCTTTTTCGATAAGAGGGACTGTTGAATTTTTACCTAGGAAGTGTTTGTCCACTCATGCCTTGGGGTGGACAAGGACACTTTAAAAGTGGTCCCTAGCTCATTTAAAAAGGTGAGATTGACTTTATCTTATAAAGTGACATTTTTAATGAAAGTTTGAGTTATAATGATTTAAAAATGACTTTATGGGTTTTAAAGATGGTGTGCATTAAATTCTCATTTTACTAATTCAAAATAATTTTTAATGAGGAAATGAGATGGGCGTTAGATCTCATTTAGTTGGCTTTTAATCTAAGCCATTGATTTAGAAGTGGAAGTTACTCAAACAAAAAGGGCTTGGGAAAGGCAAATCTAATACAATGTTCACTTTCAAAAGAGAAAATTTTGAGAGAGGAGCAAGAGAGATTCAGAGAAAGAAGAAGAAACCCTTGAGAATTTTTATGGTTGAGTTACAGGCTGATGTAAACGACTGAGGGCACGAATTTTGAGGCAAGTACTAGGAGAGAGAAACTGTAAAACAGCAAGTCATATAGTAATGTACCGTACATCAACACGCTTCCCAATGCAACAGTTTGTACAGTGTCATTAATGCAGGTCATAAGGTCGTACAGTTCAGATTTGGCATGTTTTTCGAGAAGAAGAGCAGGCAGGAATTTCGAGAAAGGTACAGCAATTAATCTTGTTCGTACAACAAGCAGAAATAGGCACTATTTTCGAGGGTCGTACAACCACACGTGTGAGGTCGTACAGCACGTTTTTCAAGGCAGTCGTACAGCAATTTTGTCAATGAGATATTGACACGTGTCTTGAGAAGGGAGATAAGTATTGTTGGTTTTTATTTGTACTTTGCCTGAAGAAATAATAAATTATCTCTCAAAACAGATTTTCCCTTCAGGGTTTAAAGTGGACCAATTTTGGTAAAAAATCTAAGTGTTTATTTTCATGTGTATTGCCTGAGTTTAAAATTTCTGAGTAAGAGATTAGGGCTGTTATAAATTTTCAGAGTTAAAAAGTTGAAAAGATATCTCATGTGTTTCATATTTTCAGTCAAAAATTTTAATTTTTAATCTACATGCATGATGGGGTTTGGGCATTAAACCATATGCAGCACTGAAACTGAAACCGGGTTGGGGTTAACAAAAATTTTCACAACTAGCCTGACTAACTACCATGTACTCAGCCTCAGCAAAACTCAAAGCAAAGGACTTTTGTTTCCGACTAAACCACGACATTGCTGCCGAGCCCAAACTAAAACAACAACTGGAAGTGCTCTTTCGGTCCGTCATACTACCTGTCCAATCTGAATCCATGAATACAAACTAACTAACTCCACTCGATCTCCTATAGTCCAAACCATAATCCACTGTCCCTGCAAGGTATCTCACATGTTTTGCAGCTACCCAGTGCACTCCCGTAGGCTCCAACCCATCTTTGCCGCTATGGAAATCACTGCTCTAATCGAGGAATATCGAGCAACCGACGCAAAGGTCTCATCATAATCAACTCCCTCAACCTGTGAAAACCCCTATGTCACAAACCAAGCCTTAAAGTTCTCCACACTGCCATTTGCAGCATGCTTCACCTTGTAGATCCACTTGGAAGTCAATGTCCATTGAGAAATACGGTTTTCACATCCATCTGGTGGATCTTCCAACCCATCTCTGCTGCTATGGAAAACACTGCTCTCATCGAGGAATATCGAGCAACCGACGCAAAGGTCTCATCATAATCAACTCCCTCAACCTGTGAAAACCCCTGTGCCACAAACCGAGTCTTGAACTTCTCCACGCTGCCATCTGCAGCATGCTTCACCTTGTAGATCCACTTGGAAGTCACCATTGACACCCCCTCTGATCTCGACACAATCTCCCATACATCGTTCTTCGTGATGGAATGATACACTTCCATCATTGCATCTCTCCAAACATGATGTTGAGAGGCCTCCTTAGATGTAGATGGATTTGAATCACAAAGACTAGCAACTAATGCCATACCCAACATGTCTGGCATCCCTACAGTAATCCCTAGTTCCTCGGGCAATTCAAAAACCTCTGCTTCCTTCAAGGTGTCACAAAGCCATTTAGACTTCCTCTTTCTTGAAGGTTTCTCCCATACTGGTCTATCATCATCTGAAGAACTCCTAGAAGTAGATGGCCCAAAAACCTGTGGTCCAGGAGCTGGCGAACCAACCACTGGTGAAATCTGTGATCCGATAACTGTAACCGATGAACCTATGACCTGAGAACCACAACCTATCCTCGAAGTAACTATTGGTTGAACCATTAAACTTGAAGACCCCTGTAACCTGTGGTCGAGTCACCCTTGAAGCCTATGAACCTGTGACGTTGCTTGAGGTGTGGGAGCCTGCTGCTCCTCCTGCACTGGCTCTCTAGAATTCCTGAAGGCCCGCTCCTCCTCAAATCTCACTTCCCACCTCACAACAACCTTCCTCTGGGCAGGAAGATAAATGCAGGCGACCTTCAAAATCTCATCATAGCCCACAAAGATGCCTCTCTCTGTAACAAGCTCAAGCTTTGTCCTCTTCTCAAAAGGGACATGTGAATAAGTCAGGCAACCAAATATGCGATATTGACCAACCTCAGGCTTTTTGCCCGTGAACATCTCCTTAGGAGTCTTGCTCCCCAAGGAATGATGGGGATTCATGTTTTGAAGGTATACAGCAGTACTACATGCGTAGGCCCAAAGGAAGAAAGGAAGACTCAAATCATGTAACATGGCTCTCGTTGCTCCCATAATAGATCGGTTCTTCCTTTCTGGGACTCCATTCTGCTCGGGAATGTATGGTACTGTCAACTATCTCCATATGCCCTCCTATCTAGAATACTTATCGAACTCCTTGGAGGTATACTCACCCCTGTTATCTGATCTGAGTTCTTGAATCCTCCTCCTAGTCTGGTTCTCCACAAGAGCTTTAAACTCTTAGAACATCTACAAGACCTCCTCAAATTTCTTGCTCCTTAGGAAGTAGATCAAGTCTTCCAGGAATAGTCATCGATAAATATCACATAGTACCCAAACCTCTTAGAGAAACACATGACATGGGATCACACAAATCTGAATGTATCAAATCAAGCACTCCAACTGACCTACTATCACTGTTCAAAAAGGAAGTCTTGGTGTACTTTCCCAAAGCACACCCTCTGGACATGCCATTGTGCTCTGTGTTGAACTCTGGCATACCTGTAACTGTGCCCCTTAACATCCTCATAGCTAGATGATGCAAATGAGCAATCCTCCTATGCTACAACTCACAAAGCTCACTGTTGCGACTATGTGTCAAAGCATGTTGGGGTTGAAATAAGAGCTTGTACAACTTCCCACATCTAACTCCAATGGTGTAAGAGGCAAATGGTCCTACATTTTTGGGGAAAACACACACAAAGTTATCCAGGAAAGACACCCCAAGTCCTTTGTTCTTAATCATGGAAACTGATATCAAGTTCTTTTTCAGCCCAGGGACAAACAACACATCCCTCAAAGTCATGGGACTCATGGACTCCCTTTGAAATGTAATGGCCCCACGCCCAACAGCTCTGACAACTATGTCATCCCCCAACACAACCTCCACATCTATGTTTTCCTGTGAAAGCTCGAAGAACATCTCCCGAGCACCTGTCATGTGGCTCGAGGCTCCATTGTCAATATACTAAGTGGTGGTGTTGGATGCACTAAAAGAATGATCGGTCAACAAATAATACTCTCTCTCAACCTCTATATCAGCATTGGTGATGATGGAATCTCTCTCTCTCTCTCTCTCTCTCTCTCTCTCTCTCTCAACATGTCCAATGCATAGAGAAAACTCTCTCTCAAATCTGGCTATATACTCAATCTCTGTTGAAGTTGTGATCTATTGCTTCTTCTTCTCCTTTGGACACTACAAGGCATAGTGTCCAAACCCCTAACAAGCAAAGCATTTGACTTTGTTCAAATCCTTCTTTTGTCCACCCTGCTGCTGTTGTATCTTAGCTCCACCCTGCTTGGGGCCCTTCTTGGACTTCTTTTTTCCTTTTGCAGTCAAAGCTACATTTTCCTCGTCCTCCCTACTGTTGGAAGAGCTACCCTGCACAAAACCTCTTCGGGTCTCCTCTTGCACAAAATCATCCCAAAGTCTGTCCCAAGAAGGCAAGTTCTCCCTGGCAACTATAGCCTCCACAAAAACGGCCCAAGGCTTGGCTACCCTATTCACAATTGTCCGCACTAACCCAATGCCAAAAACAACTTCCCCAACTACTGCAAGTTCCTCTCCCACCTAAGATATTCTAGTAAGGTAGGAAGTCACTCCCTTTGCTTTGGTCATCTTAATACTCTTCAATTTTTCTCTCAACACCATTTTCCGGTTGTCATTTGAACTCTGGTACAAGCTGGTCAAAGCATCCCACATTTGATATGCATGGTCTTTACCTAAGATGTGACGAATTACATGGCCTTTAACTGCATCAAGAATTATCCTTCTAGCCTTAATGTCCTTTTTGTTGAAGACCGATAATGCTTGTGCATTGGCAGAAACGGGAACCTAAATAGGATTACCCTGTGTTATGTACCACTTCACTCCACAATTCATTTTCCTCCAATATAAGCACTATCCTAGCCTTCCATGGAACAAAATTCCCTACTCCATCAAGCCTATCCTCCAACCTAAGTCCAATGGCCATTTCAATGCAAATTCAAAATCCAACAAGGTGTTGCTCATTGACAAAAGAAGACTACTGATTGTCTAGAAATTTCAATGCAACAATCTGCCCCCAAGCTCTGGTACCTTGAAAGTTTTAGATGTTCAATCCCAGCTCAGTTTCAAGTCAAATTTTGAAGAGTTAAATACCCAACCCAGTTTATTTGTGTGTTGCAAATGAGTTGTTTTCACACCAAAATTTCAGACCATGAAACACAGGATGAACATAACATTTTCCAGGCAGAAATTTATATACAAAGTGCACACCATGAAAATTTTAGACACAGTATTTTTCGGCAAAATTGCCAAGGCAAAACCCAGAATGGGAAAACCTGTTATGACTCATGAGAGAGAGATTTTGATTTTATTTCTCATAAGAGAGGGGAACAGCAAAATAATGAAATTTCCAGGATGAACTTATCTCCACCAGCAACTCAGTAGATTGCCTCGAATTCTATGCAAACGCTGCCCCAAAATTTGTGCAACCAAAATTTGGAAAATCATGCCAATAAATGCAGAGTACGGCCTGTCTGAACTAGCCTGTACGGACCCTTTTTTCACGCCCATAACAATCACTTCCTTCTCGAAAATCGTGCCCACTTATAGACTTAACAGCTACCTCGAATTTTGTGCCTAATTATCTCAAAAATCGTGCCCAAAAATTCTGGGAAATCATGCCCACTCTATACAAACTCAACAATAAATGTTGTTGTACAGTCCCTCAATTTGCATGCTCCTTGTCAAGAAATTTATGTTGTAACTTTCTCCTTGGAATTTGTGCTCATTAAATGTTGAAGATGGACACCTCAAAATGTGTGCCCAACCTTTCCTTCTGCTGTTGTGTCTTGTTGCTCTTCTTCTCCAGAAGTCAACTTCTATCTCAAAAACTCACTTGAGTAAAAAAAATGAATGAAATGCCTTCCCTTGCCCTTTTGTTTGGTTGCTTGGGGTAAGTGAAAAGACATATAATCCAAAGGGCCCACGTTGACTTAGATGGATGGATGAGAATAAATGCACATTTAATTCTCATCAAAAATTAATTTCACTCACTTCACTTAAATTTATCAAAAAGACACTTTAATCTCTAAAGTGTAATTAAATGCTTATCACAAGTCATTTGATGCAAGGGTTACTTATGTCCCCCTTTCCTAGTGACTTAGAAAAAATCACCTAAGGGAACAACTTCCAAGGCACATATTTTTAACACACCCTAGTGGTTATTGAAGGTAATCTTGAAGGACGTAATCTTAGAGGATGATCCATGTGGCATTATGGAGAGAGTGTACATGATCAAACAAGCTCATCTTCAAGAGGGCGTTTTGCATATTGAGAGAACAAGTGGTACCCCTACTATCTAGTCTATTTTACATTTTATTTTATTGTTAGGGTCATTGACATTTCATTTGTCTTCAATATTTTGTTTATTTAAGATTTAGTCTTCCCTAGGATAGATCTAGGATCTATAATTAGACAGAATTTTATTGGAGGAGGTTTTGATCTCTTCATCTATAGAAGATGAGCTCCTTCTATTGTAATGGTTATTGATGGTTTGAATTAGGACTTATTCTCTCCATTTTGGCTTATGATGAATATCTTTAGATTGGCAATATGATGAATGAAGTTTCAACTAATGTGTGGAGTTCCATCTCCCATTCTTTGTTTGTTTAAATTCTGGAAATTTCACTTCAAGCAGCTGCAATAAAGGTTTAAGTTAAAGTGGCAGTTTTGTCACTTGGAAATGGCTTTGATGCGGTGCATTCTATCCAAGCCTTTTGTTATCACTAAATTTGTATCCTAGTTCTACCCTAGAATCTTTCCTAGAAATTATTTTCCTCTTGAAGTTCATTAAAGTTCCTTAGATTAGTTTTTAGGTTCCTTAAGTCTTACTTTATCATTTATTTAATTGTTATGATAACTAGAACAAATAAGGCTCATTTTCAATAATCATTCCAAATACTAATCTTTGATGAATGATTCATGGTTTGATAAATGATCTAAGCTTACCCTATGAATGTTCCAAGTTTCAAATTTCGATGAATGATTTTATAGTTTAATGGTTATATTGTATAAATGGTCATAGTACATTCCGGCGGCACCTTTCATAATGGGGTTACAATCTGGCTCTGCCGAATTGTTTACACTTGGAATTGTTTTATGACATGTGTCATACTTTGGACGCATGCTTTATGGAGGAGTCTCTGTTCATTAAGGCACTGACAGAAGTCTACAGTACCAACGTGTTCTTGATATTTCGTGCATGAATTATTTGCATAACATGCTTTGAACAAGCAACACACCCATCAATTTCGAAGACATGACCTACCAGGATCACAATGGCTGTGATGAAGAGACTCGGCAGGAAAATTTGCAAGTTAGAACCTAAGAATGTTAAATGGGTCAAAGAATTCCCTAGGTGTGCAGAGATGATGCGAAATGCAGGATGGTTTTCCTTTTGTGAAAAACGGAGAGGTCACAACCTAGAGGTAACAAACGTCTTCGTGAAGAATTACAAGGATTATGTTGTTAGTTTGCAAACCCTAAATTTTAGGGTAAATGAAGCCACAATTGCAGAAGCAACGAGCATAACCCTCAAAGGCGAGAGATGGTTTAAGAAACATTTGTTTGAGGTTGACCTAAACATGTTTTTATTGCATGGTTTCAAGAAGTTGGATTGGGGTAAAGGTATTCATTTGAATAATGTTAAACCTGAATGGAGAGATGTACTCAACATTACCCAGCGCTATATAACTTGCGAAGGACGATTTGCAACTGTGTTCAGGTATCATTTGCGGTTTTTACTGCATTTGAATGGTGAATCCAGGCTAAATCTGCCTTATTACTTGTTTAAAAACATAGAAAAGATGGTCACATGCGTTAAGAATCGCCCTGACCATACCAGTCACTCTGTGTTTCATCATGACCTAATTAAACTTTTGATAACCACTTAGTTAAAGAAGATAGACAGATCTTGGCAGCATTTTCTATTTTGGTCCGGTTTTGAGCTTGAGGCTCAGATGCATGACGATGATAAAGAAATAGAGAAAAAGCACAGAGATTCAAAAAGACAGAAGAGAAAGGCGATTGAACATGGAAGTGAGCAATCAAGAAGGGAAGTCTACGTTGTGCACATGTCTGTGTCAAAGGTTTCTAGAACAAAGGTACAGAGAAAATTGATTATCGAGTTTCAAAAGGAAGATGTCACTGCTCTCGATACCCCTAGGGATGCTGGGGAAAATACTATGGTCCAAGAATTTTCACCTAATTCAAAAAATGATTAAACCCCTGTTGCAAATAATTTGGGAAACAACTGGAGACCAAAAACCAGATCGAGGAACAAACAAAAGATGAACATGAAGGCCATTCTCAATCCAAAATTCCAAAAGAATGTTGTGACTGTCATAGAGGACTCCTCCAGTGATGAAGACCTACAGGTTGCAGATGAAGAATATCATACAATAGATCAAACTCTTGGAAAAATTCAAGAAAAATTGAGGCATACACCCAATTTGCTTGAAGAAGCTTGCAAAGGTAAACGAAAAGTTGTTGAATTTGAAATTGGTTTGTGTTCAAAACCCTCAAATATTGAAGAAGATCCTGCACATCAAGAGGTGATGGAATCATTGTCAGAAATCAAGGTATTGAAGAAATCTTTGCAATACTTTAAGGAGCAAAATAGATATTTAAATGATTCCATTGAGAAATTAATGATAGCTAACAGAAGGCTAAGGGAAGATTTGGAAGAGATTGATGCCAATTATCAAGAACTCACAACAGTATCTAAAGAATTACTAAGGAGAAAGAGGGCTACTCAGCAACAAAATGAAGAACTCATGGGTCAAAACAAAGAGCTTCAAATCAAAATTCAATCCATGGAATCAAAACATTCTCGATTACAAAAAAGATCACAAGCACTTGATGGTTTGATAATACTAGCTGAAGCAGCTAGGAAGCTGTGACTGTTCATGGACAAATCCAACTCAAAGTCTGTGCACACTTAAGATCCAGGTCATATCCCCAGAAATCTTCGATGACAGATATGTTTTGTCATTATCATTTGACAGTTGTTAGTATTAAGTGTCAAGCTTTATGTTATGAGTCATTAGGTCTAAATAGAATGTGAGTTATCTTTTCTATTTTTGGTCATTTTGATCTATACAATTTGGATCTCAAACTGCTATAGTTTTAAATATTTTGTATATATATATATGTGTGTGTGTGTGTGTGTGTGACAATGAAGAATAGAAGGTATTAGGAATGGTTTTCGAGATCAGACTACTATCAATTATCAGGCATGTATGTCATTTTCAGCTTATATAAAAATTGATATGGAATGATTATATTCGAGATGAACCTATGTTTGTTCTTTTGTCATTATAAATATTTATGTTTAGTTTAAACACTTGATTTATAACTTTGTTCTCTAATATATGTCATCTATCTTGGAATTCTTATGAATGAGTTGAAATGTTTATTATGTCCTTTTGATCTGAACTCTCTCACTCTTTATGTAGTTAATACTCACGGCCTTTTATATTTGTTCATGATACAGTTATACATATTGTTTGATAATTTTAGTTACCTTATTCCTGATCTCCATCTCACCTATAGAAAATATTTGTGAGCCATAAAACCTAGTTATTTATTAGAAAATCTTAAGATTATCTGGACTTTGAACCTTAGTAGTCTAGGAGCAAACTCCAATGATAACACCTTTGTTGTTTTAAAGATTTAAGTTAAAGTGGCAATTTTGTCACTTGGAAAGGGCTTTGATGAGGTGCATTCTATACAAACCATTGTTGTTTTAACTTAACAGTTGAAAGAACTATAGCATTGGAAAGGTATCTTAGGGATTTTTCAGCCTAAAGTACAATCGCATTTTATTTTCATTGCACCTTTGGAAGGGCCTAGTTTACTTATATTACCAGTCATTTAAATTTGATGCCCTTTGGTAATTTATTGCATGTTTATAATAGCAACTATAACTCATAATCATCATACATAACCAACCGTCTTTGACACTTCACGACTTATGCCCTCTTGGACATTAGGCACTAACCTTGCCCTTTAAAATTTAAACAATAATATCCAATCAAAAAATATGTTTTACTAAAGCAACTCTTCAATCAACTTAGAATCTAATTACCAAAATCTTTAGTAATCCTATCACTAGGGACAACCCCCCTTGTATCATACGAGAGTCAGTCTTAAGTGAGAAGAGAGTTTGTAAGGTGACATTGGAATGCCTCTTGAATTTCCATTTGACTTGCATGAATATTTGGACTTTAGATCTCAAGTGCAAGTAGGATCAATAACATTTTGGCACCATTGTGGGCATAAAATTAATTTTCTAGAATTTTATAGTTTGCCACTGTTATCACCAACCTTATAGTTTCCTATGTGAGATGGATCCAGGATGGACGATAGAGGGACAAGCAACTAAGGAGGTGGAACCAAGATTGCCTCGACTCCCAAATGGATGGTTGTCACGCCAATCGAGGCAGTCTTCACTTTATGTGTCTTAGCCCAAGACAACAATGGGGGAGACCCGGATCTACTCCCGACAAGAGAGATCAATCCTAGACACCAGATCAGATCAAATGGACGTGAGGTACGTAAGGTGTAAGGTAAATGGAAACCCTAGATCTATGGATGACGTCATTAGGTGAACCAAGGCTTTGGATTAGGGCTTAGGAAGTATGAGGTTTGATCCAAGTTGGAACACAGGTGACCTATGAGGTAAATACTAGATCTGGGGTTAAGGTACTAGCTATAGGTGAAGATATCCACTGCCTTGGGAAACGTGACCAATGCAGCAAAGGTGAGAACGAGATTGGGGCTATCTAGTACCGATGGATAGATTCGAAGGAAGATATGACAATGTCAAAGCACCCAAGTCACCAAGAGAAGGTCACAACACAGAAAAAAGAGGCAAAAGAGGGGGTAGCGCTAAGGTTGAAGATCAGTGCCTTTCAGATCTAGGGCCATGGAGTCACTTTTTGCCCAGCGTTGGAGGAGACCCACCTGGGAATTATCCCGATCTACAAACCCAAGAAGGTATTTTGCCGAAAAAATCAAATCACGGGAAGAAA
This sequence comes from Pseudotsuga menziesii, assembly GCA_001517045.1. Lineage (NCBI taxonomy): Eukaryota > Viridiplantae > Streptophyta > Pinopsida > Pinales > Pinaceae > Pseudotsuga > Pseudotsuga menziesii. The sequence goes on from LPNX010114018.1 coordinate 127,565, forward strand.
TGGCAGCATGGAGGATAACACTAGAGTTTGGAAGCCAGTTTTTCAGATCTAGGGCAAACTGGTCACTTCTAGCTCAGCATTGAGGGAGATTATGTGAGGGGATGACCCGATCTACAAAACCCAGAAGCAGTTTGGCCCGAGATCAAGCGGTTTGATCCGTCATATTTTTGGTTTTTTATTATTTTGGTTTTTTAAAGGTAAAAATGGAAATACAGATGCCAATGGATTGAGATTTGGAAGAAAATCACTAACCTGTAGATCTTACTTGGAAAATCTTGTAGATGCCTTGATGATGATGATCCCTGTTATCCCGATCAATTTGAGAAGACTTGAATGAGTTCTATGTCCAACATTTTGCTCCAAGAAACCAATGCGCCCTCTCTCCTGTACAACAAACATCAACCATATCAGATTTGTTGCATCATGAGAAAAAAGAAAATGCTACAGAAAAATAACAAAATGCAATCATAGATCACAATGATGCTAATGAAAACCCCCTAATACAAGCGAAGCCAATCCAAGCGAGTTGAGGAGTCGTTGCAAAAACACCCAAGTTGAAGTCGCCCTCTTGTAGACAAGACAATGATTCCCGAAAAATATATAGATCTCACAAAAATTTCCCGAATGCTAGGAAGCAAAAGACTTTCCAATCACCATCTAAGAACACCAGATGCAAAGGAGATCCAAGAATTTCCACAAAAAAAGTTTTTCTATTATCCAGATCCAAGAGCCAAAGACCCCTTACAAATGAGAAGCTCTCTCCTTTAAATAGGAATGAGAGAACCAAAATCCTAACCACTTTTCAAATGGGTGGCTAAGATTAAAAGATACAAATGTTCTAATCAACGGTTGAGATGAGCTCAACATACAATACATGGATCAATACCATAATATAATATAAAAGTGGACTAAATCACCCTACGAGAGGGGATCCCACTCAACAAAAAATAAATGATGCACATGGTGGTCCAGGGAGTGTTAACCAACTCCCTTTGGGTGTCCCCATGGCACAAATAGAAATCATATAATTTTTTAATTGTGAAATTGTGCCTCCTTGAGGAAATTGTGAGCCTCCAAAAGCTCCAGAAAATAATATAATATGCCCGAAAAATAGATGTGGGCCCATCCAAGCGCTGCAACTGCTGGAGAAGAAGTGGAAGACATCACCCTCATCATCAGAACTCGTCCCATGCCATTTCCTTGCCTCAGTAGCCCAAATCGAATTCTTCAGTAGCCATTTTAATAATTTTTTAACTGCCTCAAGAATCGTGATATGCTAGAAACTGCCTCCTAGGGTGCCTGCATTATCCAATTGAGCCCACCGGGCTCTCTGGGAGGGGGGTAATATGGCAAAATCAAGTGGTTGGACCCCCTATCCCTCATACAGCACCATAGGAGATCCAAGAAAAATATCTCCCTGCTCAGACAGGCCATCAGATATGGCAAAACTGCACCAGAAGGGTACACTGAGCCAAATCATCTCTGCAAGTGCCCAGAACTAAAAACAAGTTGTCTCACTGGACTCAAAGAGTCCAAATCCATCTAAGGTGTATACTCATACCCCCTCTAGGTCTCTGTATGATCATCTACAACATCCAAATAGACAAAATAATAATCTGTAAATGACCATATACCCGGTAATATAACTCAGGTTAGCATCCATCTGCTGCAAGTGTTCATAGGTCAAGACATGCTCTACAAATCATTCAAATAATACTTATAACAAGTAGTAATCATTTCACTGGCAATCTATCAATCACATATAAATAATTTCATTTATTAACTATAACTTAGACCAAACTTTCAAGACCATACTCACTTCATAGTTGTAATCATTTTGCTAGTGAAGGGTGAGGGCTAAAATTCACAAGATTAGGCCAAAGGGTGACTACCAACTTGACATTGTGACACTTCGGATATGGAAAGGGGATACTCACTCTAGCATATGACAGACAAACAACAACAAAGGGGATGGCAGTCTCTCACAAATGGGTGATTTACTTTAGAGGTGCTTATTCACCTTAACAAATGCTCACAATCCAACTCAATACAAGTAAGGCCAGCAATCCTTAGATATAACTTTAGGAACCATTGCTTTTTTTGGGCCTTTGATTTTCCATAGCCTCGATCCATGTTTTTATTACACGGATTTTTATTATTTAGGCTTGATGCATTCATGTATGTTGAAAAACACTACTTTTCATGAATGTTTTAAGATATTCTTTTCATTTCAAAGCCAATTTCATTAGGCTAGCCTTGCATTCACGTATGTTTAAAAACGCTACTTTTCATGAATGGGCTTTTTTCATAAGATATTCATTTCATTTCCAAATACATTGTATTGATGGCAGCGCTACTTGTTTCAGGTTAGGCAACACAACCTAGGCAACTCAGAGCCAAGACACAAATAACAGGGAGGCTTGTCCAACAAATGCTCTAGTGGGGAAAGGTCCTCCATGCCATAAGTCAAGTAGTAGGTCGGGTTGAGAACATAACTGGAAGGTAATGGATGGGTGGAGACAATGAGTGGTGAAACCAACACTAGCAAGCCAAAGTATGGTGGGGATGACTACGTCTATTCTCCCTAAGGAGGGTAAAACCAATGAGTATAGATCAAGAACTTCTGAGTCTGAGTAAGGACATGAATACATAATATTAATACATCCAAGTCCACATATTTATATGACCGTCAGATCATGACACTAAATGCTAATACATGTCACAAGAATGAGTATAAGAGCAATGATAAGTTGATAACCATAACACAAGATATATATAAGCTGAGTCATAAACATGCAAATAATCCATCTGAACCAACATCAGTCCAATGAGAAAACACGGATACAACTCTGGGCATCAATTACTGCTCTGCAAATGGCTAAAATGACTACATCAATCCTCAAATCTGAGTGTCTTGAGACTCAGTCATGGCATGGGAGAGTACTATAGTCCATCAATCAAATCATGATCCATCATAGATGCTCATCTCAGCATCTCGTATGTAGGGGAACTGGCTGAAAAATGTACTGGAATCTGAAAAATAGAGTATGGTAGCCCAGCTACTATATATGTGATAACAACCACATTTGATTTGTTGAGAGAGTTATGTTGAAAATCTCTTTCTCACAGGCAACTCCATGAAGGAACAATACCCATTTGATTTGGTGAGAGTGTTATGTTGAAATTCTCTTTCTCACCGACAACTCCATGAAGGATTGATGCCCTTGTTCCTTGAAGATTATTGAAGACATTGTTGTTTGTAAATGTAAGGATATCAAACAAGCTTGAAGGCATTTGAGGGCTCACCTTGTTCACACCACAATTTTGGTATCAGGTACGGTGGATAGGCATTTTTCATATTTTTGAAGAGTTTCAAGTGAAAATATATGGCATTGCGTCCATTTTCTCTATTGGATTTTTCATGTATTCTAGGATATCCACATGAATTCCATTTCCAAATATGGACAGATCATGCTCCAAAGTTTCATGGAAACCCTCTTGTGTCTTCACAAATTTTGGCATCCTTCATCGAGGTTTATTGTTGATTCAATATTGTCCATGAGGATGTCATGATGAAAATGTTTGCACTCTCACTAAAAGGGGAAAATGCTTGGAAATGGTATTTTGATTTCAGCCCAAAAGGAATATTCTCTTTTCCATATGTCATCAAGGTTTTTCAAGAAGATTGGTGTGATGATGGAGTTCATGTTATGCATGATATTCATGTTTTTGTTGATATTCATTTAGAATGAAAAAACAGCTTGATGCTTTGACTTTTGCAAATCTACATAACCCTTCAAGCTTCCTCTTCATAAAATGAATGTTAAAAGGGAAGCAATGTGGTCCTCAAAAAAGTATATCAAAGAATGGTATGACGTGCACGTGTTTAACCAAATTTCATTCTCATCCTATGAGGCACTGGTTCTTGATCATGAACAAGATTAGGGCGATGAGGTTATTGAAGATTATATTGCAGACTCTTGTGAAGAAGAAGAAAAGTCAAATAAGGGCAATCAAGCATCCATTTCATCCTCTATTGAAGACAAGGGTTTAATAAGCCATGTTCCTCTTCAAATTTCTGTCTTTTTTTGTTTTTTTTTGTACTAGGGGAATCGACAATTGGGGACTAGACTGGTACTCGAGTGACACAAGGTCCAGGGATCCTATCCCGCTAACACTATACCCCTACGTGCATCCACAAGGCTCGAACCATGGCACGCAGGTAAGATTGGGGGGATTTGAACACAAGACCTCCAATTACAACTTGTTAGAAAGTGGCAACAAGGAAGGTCTTCTAGCATTGCATGTGTCCTTGCATGCTAGAAAGACATTAAACAAGAAGCCAAATGTATTAAAGTGTTTTTCCTATGTTTTGACTTAGGAAAATACTTTAATTATTCTAATTTGATTTTGACTTAATGGAATCACTTTTATAAAGTGAAAAGTGAAATATTTAAGTGATGGCTAATCTAATCTTGGCCATTGATCTTACCGGAGGATCACATCAATTGATCCATAGAGGGTTAGGGTTTTCGCTTAGCCATTGAGTTAAAAGGAGATTTGGTGGAGAGGACACATACACAGGTGAGATACAGACAGAGAGAAGTCAAACGGAGGATTTTGCTGAGAAGACGAAGGACCAGTTACCCGACAAAGTCACCTAGTTTCCAGGCAGAGCTAGGCCGTACAAGATCACACAAAGGGCAGTCGTACCAATTTGACAGAGGCAATCGTACAACCGTACGAAATCTGTACAGGCTAACATCAGCGTCGTACGGATCCGTATAGCTACGCAGAGGAGGTTGTACTACTGACAAAGGGGGCGTACAACTACGTTGGGGTGTGTTGGTTTGCTGGAAGTTGTCCAGTGTTTCTGCAAAGGCTCATTTCGCCAGGTTGGGTGAATTTGTCTACTGATTGTAAAAGTTCCATATTTTCATAATACAAAATTCATATCTGCTTGCTGCACCGATTTTCCCATCTTGGGTTTTATCTAGGGGTTTCAATACCCAAAATAACTGTGTCTATATTATGTGATGTTGTGAATGTTTCTCAGTTTTTATATTCCGCTGCAATACTAGTAAAGAAGTTCATGTGTGGCTTTCCAATAACAAATTAAAAAATATTGTTTTGCCCTAGTTTGAGCTTTAAAGCAAAATTTACACAACACCTTTACCGCTTGCTCTTGCCCTCCACGGGCCTCTTCAAATTTCTGTTTTGATGATGCATTATTTGATGATTTGGAGAGGATTGATTGTTTAGAAGAGCCCAAGGGTTCACATGAGTTTATTTCTCCATGTGAAGAAGAAGAAGACATCTAAGAATATGGAGTTATTAACACTCATTTTCAGATTGGTAATCATAGTTGGGATGTAGGTTGCTAGAATTTTTATGGATATCCAATCTATGATACCAATGATGAGGCTTCTAGAGTCCAAATGCAGATTTTTTGCCTCTAGGACAGCTAAGTAGGATGAGGGTATGTTCAAAAAATCTTATGACGAATTTTCAGCCATGTATACCAATCAATAATGCAGATTTGTTTCACTTATTAAGAATTGTTGTGATAGACTAAATTCAGAATTTTTCCAACCATGTCTTATTGTGAATAATACAGAATTTTCATTTTATTCAGCAAGTTTGTGTGTGAAAGTGTGTGACATTATTAGCACGGTATACCTTCATCTCTTGTTCATTTTGTGCATAGGTAAAATTCAGCTGTAGGATGTGCATATGGATCTGGCATTTTTCACAAATTTTCAGCCATCCAAAAGAAGACAGTAAGCCCTAAATAATGTACAGAATTTTTTTTCCAGATCTGGTTTTTTGCCCCATACTTCATCTTCATGCTTATTGAAAATTTGTTTGCTGCAGATTTTTAATGGAGCTGCCTAAGCCTTTGTTTTTTAATATATGAATGATGATATTTCATGGCTTAATTAAGGGCTTTCTTATTTGAGAGATAGTGATCGTATCAGCCCTATCCACCAATGGCTAGAGCAAGCATATACTAGCACATTTTCCTTGTGGTGATTTTCATGTTGGCTGTGATATCCATGAATTTGCTTCATTTTTCAGCCATGTTGTGATGGAGATCCCAGCGTGTATTAGGTTGATTTTTCATGTAGCCTTCTTTTGGTTTAATGCCAAACAGAACAGAAGATTACATGATGTGGATAAGATCATAGATGTGATCATGGTTGCATGGGTTGTATGATTTCACATAGCATCTTATATCTTCCTATGTCAGATGTAAGGTAGGATTAGTAAGCTCTACAGAAAATAAAGTAGGAGTTGTTGTTTATTTTCATGTTGTCTTGATATTTTAGCCCGTGTCTTGATTTAGAGCTATTTTTTATGTAATGAACTCTATGGATATGTTATTGTGTATGTGGGGTTTCAGAATGAGAGTATTGCACATATCCCGCCACATGTTCTCTCTCTTTCTTACGACGTTTCTAGAAAGTAGCAAAGAATTGAGAATCTCATACACTTTTTTAAGAGTGCATGTCCCCATATGGAACCAAGTGTTACTCCTCATATAACATGAGGTATTTGATCCAGCTGAAGACCCTGCTATACAGGTTGTGCTAGGAGTATGACGGCTATTGAGCCATGCTTTGTTATATGAAGACCTATGTATCAACCATGGTTAATCAGTTGGCATTTTCCTTTACATGAGAGTTAGATGCAAGATTTTTTGATGGAGTTGTTCTTCACACTGATTTTCCCATTGTTATTGCACCTTGGAGCAAATCACCATGGTGGGATTGTTAATGTAATTGTAACTTCGGAATGTATTCACTTGTATTTCTTATGTATTGTAACCTGATGTTTATTCCAAGATGTATTTGTAATGTACTTGAGTCATGTCATGCCCCGATGTTCCTATCGGGAAGTTTCTATAATGTAAACAAGTCATGTCAAGTCAAGGTGGTTAACTCTCCTATTGTCTAAGGGTTAAAGTCCCCGCAGTTCTGAGGCACTAGGGTTATTAGACTCACCTAGTGAAGTCGGCCCTAGTTGGGTTTAGTCAAGTCGGGAATTAGTATAAATAGAGAGCTAGCCTCTCTATTTATCACACACTCACTCACACTCAGTTGTAGCGCATAGCTGAGGAAGAAAAAGACACTGGGGCAAGGAAGAAAGAGGTTACTGCTGTCGAGAGATCATCTTACTGTTTTTGGGTTTTGATTCTATCTCTAACGAAGTTGCGGGGTTTTCTCCATTTATGGTTTCCCCGAGGAAAAACACTGTGTTCATTGTCTCTTGTGTTTGATTGTTGTGCTTGTTGTTCTCTCAGTTAAAGATTCTAATGATATGCTAGCTTAATGTTTAAAATCTAACAGGGATTGTTTCTAATGATTTATTATTGGTATACCATGGTTAGATAATGTGCATTGTCTTCCTGGGTCATATAATCATCTCCTATTTGAGGGATTGCATCTAGCGCATGTGGTGTTTGAGTGGTATTTGAGGGTTTTGCATAGCATTGCTCACACAATTGATTGACCCTTAGCATGTTTATAGAGAGAGATACCCATCAACTAAGGGTTTTCCTAAGTTTTATTGGTTAATTATTGCTCCTAGTTGTGGTGAATTAGTTGCTTGGTATGTTTTGCATGGGTTCCTACGGTTTCACTTGAATTATTGATTCATTATTTTTTGCTTGGTCGTGTGAATGACCAAGAGGATATGGGCAATGTGGCCTTGAATCAGCACCATTTGAGTGGTTGATTACTTGATGATGTGGAGCACTTCCCTTGCTTGCCATGTTTGGCACGTATCTGGAGGCATGGGGGCCTACTGGCGCATCATTTGAGTGGTCGATTACTTGATGATGTGGGGCACTCCCCTTGCTTGGCATGTTTGGCACATATCTAGAGGCATGGCTCTCTAGGTCGTTCCACTTGTGCAGCCATGATTTGGACACTTGATTATAGTATTTGCACATGGTTTTGCACGTCTCTCTAGGGTGTATTCCTCGTGGCCTTATTTAGGAGGTCGTTGCACACATATTTATGCTCTAGCAAGTGGATTAAGATCACCCTACTTGTTGGAGGAGGTTTGAGCATCCATGTGGACATCTTAGAATATGTTTATATAGATATCTCTTAATGGACGAACTTGAGAGCCTTGGAGATAGCACCCTAACCTCTTCATAGTATTTTGGGCATCCTTGGGCTTATCTTGATTGTCTAACCATTTATCCTAGTGGAGCACTCCATTATTTTATTATTTTGGCACATCGGATGAAGCAAGGGTTGTCATTCATGTTGGCACATTTCTCAAAGATGCTTCCTTCGTTGCCTATTTTATTCTATTATACTTGTTCAACATGGTTCCATGGCCACCTTTGCACTTCTCCCTAGGACATACTCTTAGGGAGTTGGCTTTGCACATCTATCAAGAAAACCGAAGTTATAATCATATTGGCACATTCTTTGAGGTCATTCCACTTGTAGATGTGGTTATAACAGCTATTTACAAATATCTCTATGGATTCCTCTTGAAATACAAGTTGGTTATATTCTTGGAGAGTGCACTCTCTAACCATTTCTTATATTTTGGGCATGTGTTTGGCATCTCTAGGTGGCTAACTACCTCATCTAGGAGAGTCCACTGTTTGGGCACATCTTCCTAGGGAAGACTCTCTTTGGATATATTATAATTATATTATTTATTGATGAGAAGTTACAACTACTATTGGCATGCTTATCAAGGGTGCAATGGACTATTTTATATTGTTTTGGTATGGTCGCTATCAAAGTGGTCCCATAACCCCTCTTTGCAATGTGCATACATCTCAAGGACACACCTCTTCTAGGGGGTATTATATTATTTGGTTGATTAAGAGCCTTCTTGGAGAGTGCCCTAGTGATTATTGGAGGATGATCCATGTGGCATTATGGAGAGATTTTACATGATCAAAGAAGAAAGCTTGCAGTCGTCAATATTGGCAAGAGACAGAGATTCTTCTGCAATGAGGTCCATTGCTGTAGATGTGTTTCAAACCCACTAATTGAAGTTCTTCATCGGGACAAAAAAACAAGCTCATCTTGATGAGGACGTTTTGCATATGGAGAGGACAAGTGGCACTCCTCTATCTAGTCCATTCTACTTTTCTCTTTTTTAAATACTTCTTATATTCACATAAAATTATTTACAAACAAATATGCAAAAGAGGAAGGGTATATACAATGAATCTCATAACCTCTTCCTGAGAATAACTAAAGCAAAAATAAAACAAGAATATGTAGTTGGATCCAAGGATTTGCATCCTTGATAAACAAGGTCCCTTTAGTTGATGACGTACCTCATCTTTCCACACACAAACAAAGGCCGACAATGAACATATTTCTTGGTCAAACACAAACTTACACCGGATCTTCCAAAGCACAAAAAGTATTGAAATCTGCAAACAATGCCAAACTCCAACAAAAGAGTCCTGCACCAGATATCTACCATCTCCAAACAATGCAGCTCGTCAATGAACCCTACTCTAAAAAAATATGAATCCTAGTCCTCAACAACGTTCCAACACAACTTAACATAATGGTAGTCCATTTTGGAGGAACTGGTGGTGGAGTTCAATCCATTTTACTTGCTTATTTTATTGTTAGGGTTTCTGACTGTCATTTGTCAGTTGGAGGATATTGTTTGTTTACTCCTCCCCTTAAAATATAGGATCTAGCACTTGTGAGGCCCATCTTATAGAGAGAGAGATATAGGTATTACATATATAATATATTAGAAAATGCCTAAATTTATATTATAAAATGCTTTTAAAAAAATTATACAAGTATGTATGTAAGAAATGCGAAATCAAGCATGGGTTTAGATGGATCTGGATTTGTTTTCAGCAATATTGGAACTCAAGAAATGAAATATCACACCCGGTTTTAGATGGCTCTGGTTCAGTTTGAACATTTACCAGAAAACAGATTACGAAGTGACCTTTGGCTTCTATTTAATTACTCTTTCCCTTTATATATTCGGTCTAATCAGATTACATGAATGTGTCCAGACAATTAGTAGTTGGTTGACCTGTCTGATTGTTGGAAAACCATTTATTCTGATAGTTTGGTGTAATAAAAACCCAACTCAGTGTAGGGCAGAAACAGAAGAGTAAGCACGGCATAGCATAGAATAGAATAGTGTACCTATGGTTCTGATCTCATCCAAGCAACGGCGCGTAGCGATATCTTCTGAAACAACAAGCTGAGCGGCCTTGTCAGAATCGGGGTCCTTCATTTTAATGTAGTTGCCTTCAAAGAGAGCTTCCATGAGTCGGTCTGCCCCCAATCTCACTTGAGCAATGAGGCGACCCATTTGAGCCAGACGCTCCATGGCCTGGGCCACTTGCTTGGGCGGAGCCGCCTGCGAAGACTCCGAGTCCCCTGCCTGTTGGTATTGTACGTCTCCTCTGTATTCATAGCTGCTGTTGGCAGCAGGGTCCCCCTGCTGCTCCACCGAACTGCCGAATAGAGGCGAAGCTCGAGGACTCAAGAAGCTCGATGGTGAGGAGATGTTGGGACTCGGTTGCTGCTGCATATTGTGTCTGTATATCAAGTTTTTCAATTTTGCGTTCCTCTCGCAGACTTTGAATCTCGGGTAGTTTTGTGCTGTTCCGACTCCGTCTTTCGAAAGGAAGCTACTGCTTTTGAATGCCAGTCACTCTCTAAACGCTCTGCCTTGGAGTCGGTATTGTTCCAACGGGATTGGAATCGGTCGAACGACCGGTTGGAGAGATTTCACACCCTTGGGGAAGTTTGAAATTTCTTCGGGTTTAACATTTGTAAGCGAATTGCAAAGCCATGTTTTTCGGTATTTGGGGCCATATTTTTTCGGTATTTGGGGCTCTTCTAGTTGTTGAGGAAAAATAAAATCAAAATTAAATTTAGTTTAGAGTTAGACGTATAGTACTCATTTACGTTACAGAATTCATCCCAAATGGCATACACTCATTTCAAGAAAGAAAGAAATCTAGCATAAACTACCATACTTTTGGTGATGCTTAACATAATGTTTATACATACATAATTAATGGGTCAAAAACTAGTTTCAAAATAGATTTCAACTTACAACGTAGTCTACATATAGGCATGAGTTGATCGAACATAAGCAAAAAACATAGTATCAATATCTACATGTCCAGTATATCACACAAAGTTCTATCTACATGTCCAGTATATCAAACAAAGTTCTAAAAAATAGAGTAAGAGCTTGAGTCGATCAATAGACGAAATTCTTCAAAAAAGATATAACTATCCATTGGCCCAATGGCCAGCTTGGAAAGAGCATCAACATTTATATTATTTTCCCTATAAACATGCTGAAAGGATATCTAAGAAAAAACTCCAAAATAAGCAGTCGGGTCCGCTTTATCCAATTATCCAGAAATAGTGTATGCAATTGTGTTGAATCTTTCGCCCAATCGATAGTAACTCTAGAATCCCTAAAAATTATGATTTGAAAGGCACCATGACGCTTTGCAAACCACAAAAATACCCCATAGTGCTAACAGTTCCTCCTTTGTATTGGTCCCCATGCCCACCGCCATTCTAAGCCGAATTTGATGCTCTTTCTTCAAACACAGGAGCATACCAGCACCGCTCATCCCGACCTGAGATGCCCCATCGAAAAAAACAACTGGAATCCCATCTGGCATCTTAGGCTGCACAATGAATCTAGACTTAAGAAGTTTGGGAGCCTCGTTGGTATTAGCAATATAGTTGATAATCCTCATAGCTACCAATTCAATAGGTAACCTTTTATCCTCAACTAAGCAAAGATTCTTCGTCTTCCATGTCTCCCAAGTGGTATACCAAGGCAGATTCTTGAATTTCACTTTGCTCTAACAATTAATGGAACACTCGTTGAACGAGATGCCAACCCAATCATCCTCATTCTTCAATTTCATCTTAAGGATACCCTACATATTTCTAAAAAAAGAACAATGGTTGAATAGATGAGATGTGGTCTCATTTTATTTACGGAAAAGCACACATTGTCGAGGACCCATCAGTGCATGTTTAAGTAAATTCTTCTAGCAAAGGATGCGGTCTTTATAACACAACCACAAAAAGCATTTTAATTTAAGTGGGATATTGAACCTCCATAATTTACCAGACCACCAACACGGATTTGAGTAACCTTTATGCATCAAAATGGAATCATATGCTTTGCTTGCAGTGATGACTCCATCTGTATTTCTCCAGGCCTAGACCAAATGATCCGCTTCTTGAGTAAGAGCAATACCAACTCGATTCAGGCAGAGTGTATACACATCCCACTCAAATTTGAGTTCCTTTGAGAGCCTCAACTTGTCTGCATATGACCAATAAGATGTATAATCGATATCCCCGTGAGAGTGACGGACATGTGCAAGCACGTGTATATTCAACCCATGAAGCTAAGTAATTAGTGCCCACAAAAGTCTGAAGTCGCCTTCCAGTCCTGCAATAGGATCTATACCTACGAAGGTCTAGATCCCATTTCCAACCTGCCAACTGAGCTAGCTTCCAACTACCGGGAAGGCTTTAATCAGTGATCTCCAGATAATGGAAGCAAAAGGGAAATTTAAACTTGGCTATATGATCCAGACGTAAATCGAAAGACCTCAAAGATATTTGGACTTGATGGTACGACTCCAAATTGCCACAGACTCTTAGCTCTAAGCGAAGTGTTAAACCAATCCAACTGCTTTAAACCCCATCCACCATAGCACTTAGGTAATGCAATATGTTCCCAAGCAGCCGAATGGATCCTCGGTGACTTGCAACTTCCTGACCAGAGGAAGTAAAACATCTTCTTTCTGATGCTTCCAATCATTGAGGAGGGAACCTGAGTTAAGGAAAACCAGCAGATGATCGACAAACTCTGAAGGACCAAATTGATCAATATCAGTCGATAGAAAGCCAACGATAGGTCCAATTTTTTATCCTCTTATCAACCTTTGCAGTAGCCAATGCTAGTCATCCACCTTATAATTATTTGGCTTAAGTAGATATCCCATATATTTGAAACCACACTCCAAAGGTTCCATTCGAAAAGGAAATAGTGCTTTAATGTGGCCCCGACATCCCCCATCAAGTGAGTTATACAAGAACATAGATTTTTTGAAACTTACCAACATACCAGTAGCTTTACAAAACAAATCAATAATAGCTTAATAAGCCTTCCATTCTGAAGCATCCCCCATTCCAAGCAAGAGAACGTCATCTACAAAAAGCAGGTGTGAAATAAACATAGTGCGAGAGATTTTGATACATGTAATCTGCTTATCCACCTTCGCTTTCCCAATAAGTCTATTGAGGCCTTCAATAACCAGAATGAAGAGAAATGGTGAGAGAGGGAAACCCTATCATAAGCCTCTATTGCAATTAAAATATAAGGAAGGTTCACCATTGATCAAAACTGCAAAAGATGTTGAGCTAATACAAGCCATAATCCAATTGGTGACTTCTACAGTAAGCCTAATCTAAATGAGCATGAATCTGATGAACGACCAGTCCACCCAATCATAAGCTTTCATCAAATCCATTTTAAGGATGAAATCTTGCATATGTTTCGATTTAACCAAGTGCAAACATTCTTGTGCAATTCCAACAGCGTCTAAAATATGCCTAGATGCCAAGAAACTGGACTGTTCCGAGGAGATATGCTTCTCCCATATAGGTTTGACTCTATTCGAGATTATCTTCGTAATAATTTTATATATCATGTTGCAAAGCAAGATGGGCATATAGTCATTGAAATCAATAGGTCTATCTTTTGGGGGAATCAAGGTAATGAAGGCAGTGTTGAGGTTCTCAGGGATGAGCCCCCACTTCCCGATTCCTCAATGGCACCCTGCAGCTTGTCACCCATCATATCAAAATAATGAATGAAGAATTCAACCGTCCATCCATCAAGGCTTGACTCTTGTCTTCGGAAAACCTTTTAAGAACCTCCTGGATCTCTGCCAAATCAATCCTTTTACCCACATTTAAGCTCTCCTCCGGAGTGAAAAATCTTGAATATAGATCCATAACACTTGATTGCTCCCTCAAATTACTAACATGATCTTGTTTATAAACATTCTGAAAGTGGTTGACTGCTTCCACCTATAGAACACCTTTCTCGGTCACTAAGGAGGCAACCAAATTTCTCAGTTCCCAAATGGTATTGTTATTTCTATGTTACAGTGCATACTTCTGGAAAAAAAATTGGTGTTAGAGTCTCCCTCCTAGATTCATAAAGCATGGATTTTAAGTCTCCAAGTAGACTCTAGCCGCGATTCTTTTTTCCTAAGGAAAGCAGATCAAATTTTCTATCAGGAGAGAAGAGATGTTCATCAGTAAAATTACCCAACTTCTCCAATTTCCTTTTAGACTCAACCAGTTCTTTAAGGTTGGCTTTCTTCTTCAACCATTCCCACTTAATAACCTCCCCTCGTAATCAGTTGAGTTTCTTAATCAAACATTGTAAAGGTGAGGAGATTTGTAGCTCAACATAAGAGGACCAACAATTTTCCACTAACTGGCAAAATTCTTGTTCCACCAGCCAAGTTCGGTTGAATTTAAAATGATAATGTGGGGGGTTTGTGCCACAATCCATATGGAGAAAAATGGCCTTATGTTCGTAGATCCATGTTGGTATGGCCCAAGATCTTAAATGACCAACCTCTGATTCCAACCGTTCAGCCAATAAGAAGCGATCGAGTTTTTTTGCGATACCAACACCATCCACTTGACCATTATACCAGGTAGGGGTCATATAGGAAGGCATAACATCAATTAATTTTACCTGTTTAAACGTATCCAAAAAGAAAGGAGCCAACAGATCAATAACAACTTTCGAACCCCATAATTCATCCATAGACAAAGTTAGATTTAGATCACTCGCAATAATGTGAGTAGGATCCTCCAAAACACCCGAGTCCACCACACGATCCCAAAACTCTCTCCTATAATTATAAGGATCATAAATGTTAACCAATGATAGGGGTTTCTCCATACCACTAACCCTCCCCTTAATAAGAATACCAATACAAGTATAAAATGGAGAAAAATCAGTAGTAGATGGATCCCATGCCACCAGTAAACCACCAAAAAGCCCATTTGCATTAGTACCACAACACTTCCAACCACGTTGTATCTTAGGGAATATGTCACAAACATTAATCCCATAGGTCATCATTTCTTGTAGCAAAAGAATGGCCCGTCCAACCTTCTCTAGAGCATGTTCGAGGGCAGTCCTTTTGGGCACATTGCCAAACCATCTGATATTTAGACTTGTAACCTTGTTTCTTTAGTGTTTTAAGGTAATATACGCTCATCAATGTGGTTGTCTAAAATGTGACTTCGCATGTATATGTTAACTTAACTTAGTTTTTATGTTCTCCTTTACTCTTAGAGGTCTTAGCGTGTAAAGTAAGATGGTTGCTTTGTAGTTTTATGGTTTAACAATAACTTGTTGGCAATTTACTTCAGTTGGAGTAAGAATCAGTTCCACAATAAATTGGTGGTAGTTTACCTCAACTTTCCCTAGTTTGATTCCCAACATTTTTGTGCATGCACCTCTCTCGTCTTCTTATAAACTGTCAAAACCCTCCCCTTGTTGTCGTGTTGCAGTGAACTAGTGGTAATTTACCTCTATTGGGTGAAATTTGATTCCTAACGTATCATCATGTGAAGCACTCACATGTTTTATTCCCAACAGTTTGCTGCTTACACCCTTCTCATCTACCTAGAAATCCTTCTATCATGCTCTCATGTTCTCCCTAATCCCTACCATATAAGCAAAATCAACTAGGTTGTGGTTCAACAATGAATTGATCACAATTTACCTAACGATTAGCTCGATTGATATATGCTCTTGTTCTAAGTCTAAAGAGGCCTTGGAATGAAATCTCATCGGATATTTTAGGGTTATTAGTCACTAATGCGACAAGTAGTTGGTTTTATTTGCATAAGAATGTTTAGGGCGAGAAGGGGGGCAGTTCCACAAGGGTTGGCTTGGTACCAACACCCTCATTATTCACTTAAGTTGTGAGAGTGGGGTGAGATTAATTTCTGTGTGTGTGTGTGTGTGTGTGTGTGTGTGTGAGAGAGAGAGAGAGAGAGAGAGAGAGAGAGAGAGATTATCCATAATTTCTTATTATCAAATGGAGTGCTCCAAGCTTGAGAATAGGATAAACTCCTAACATAATGAAAATTCTAGACGCTCTAACACAAACATTACCCATTGTGAAAGCCACCATGCTTGAATGGTTTCCACTATCAATAGGATGAGTAAAGTTTAACTTTGATGGATCATCTAAAGGAAATCTAGGGATCATAGGGTGAAAGGCATTTTTAGACATCACATTGCAACTTGTCAGTTGTGTCTATCCTCTTATGTATCAAAAGAGCAATAACCAAGGACAAATTGAAGCCCTAGATTAGGGAAACATGTGTTTTAAATCAAACTTTAGAAGAAAAAAAAGCATCAAATACCCTTATGTGCGAAATAATCATTATCCATCTTGGGATACGACGAACAAGAGTATTATGCATGCTATGTTTTGTTTTGAAGAATTCAACTCCCAATACATTACAAGGTTTGTTAACAAGACCACATATTGGCTTGCCAAAATGTCTATATTGAGTAAGTTAACATTATCTAAAGTTATCACCACCTCCCCCACTAGGAAAGAAAATGATTTAGAAGGTTTGTTATCTAAGGAGTTGGGAGGGGCAGACTCTTCCAATCCCTCATCTCACCCCATCATCAACCATTAATGAGGATGGGTGGGAACCTTGTTCTCTATTAATGATCACACATCCCACAACTAATTAGGATAAGGATGCATTCAAATGGGCTTCGCCTTGCACTCAAACTATTGGGAAGACAAACCGTGCAAAGCTTGGAAGCACAAGTAATTGAATTTGACATAGGAAACCCATTAAACAAGCCATGACGATGCTTGAGAAATAAGGAGGGGGAGTCAGTCATAACCATTATTAGTCTAGCATGGGCTCCAAATTATTGTCCAAGAGTTGTCCTTGAGCCCAATCAACAAAAACAAAAGGCCAAGAAGATTACAATGGAGTTATGTCATCAAGTTTTGATAGAACTTGTTGAGCAATATAAGGAAG
The DNA here is from genome assembly GCA_001517045.1 of Pseudotsuga menziesii. Classification (NCBI taxonomy): domain Eukaryota; kingdom Viridiplantae; phylum Streptophyta; class Pinopsida; order Pinales; family Pinaceae; genus Pseudotsuga; species Pseudotsuga menziesii. The sequence continues at coordinate 144,688 of LPNX010114018.1, forward strand.
CAAGGAGAGGTGTAGTGATTTGAGGGTCAGATTTGAGGAAAGCTTTGAGCATGTTAAATATCACCCTACTTGGAAGGATTTAGAGAAAAACAAGCCACCGCCAGCGAGATGAAGAAGCCATGATCCACATTAATTTGAGAATGGAATGAAAGAACCCATAAAATTGCAAAAAAGAACACAATACAAAGTAATGAAAGCACAATATTACACTAAAAACTAATTTTTATTAATAATGTATGGTGGGAAACACCATAATGCACATAGCCATTCATAGTGGTTAGAAAAGTTTGTAATTGGTAGAACTGTGGAGAGTTCTATTACGTTGTGTTAACCAAAAGTAGTTTTGATTTGATGTACATGGATGTTTGTAGGGGTACATTTTTAGGAGATGCATATCTCTTTTACTCTCCATGTCTATCCACCGATATGGGGATGAAAATCAGCCAATTTGGTTAGTTTTGTGTCTATCATGGACCAAAGGATGGACCACAAAATACTCAAGAACCTATTGCCCCTATCTAAAATTAACCCAAGCTTTCTTGAATAAAATCTTACCTTTTGTTGCAATACTCTTCTTATAGAATGCCAAATTTGTCATCTTAGAAAATTAATTACACAACCATGCTTGGTTGAGGGAAAACTTGACATGATGTCCATGGATACAAATTCCCAATGCTTGTTTGGAATGGGTTGGAGTGCGTAGTGCCACCTCTTCTACAACTCGGTTGGTACTTCCTTTGTTATACTTGATGTTAAGATATAATTGTAAAAGGTAGGTGGATAACTTTTGGTGTCACTTGTTCTATAACTTACCTTACGTCTTCTTTAATGGGAGAGGCTTATGGTTTACTTGAATGATCACTCACTTTCCCATAATGTATTTCTTTCATCGTCGACATGCTTGAACACTAGATTAGGCTTCTTCTCATACGTGGGATATTTGAGAATCGTGTCTCACTATGATAGGTAGTTGAATATCCATGTTGAGTGAGGACTATACCAATTACATAATACGAGGCAAATGTATCAATGTTGAATGATTGTTTTATATTCAAGGTAATGAGGATTTATTTCCACTATAGAATAGGGTCGATGCTTCAGGTCCTCAAATACTTTCTATTTTGTCTTAGCCCAACCAAACTTGGCATTTGTTCCATACTTTGTCACTTGGTTCAAGGACCACATAATGTTGGAAAATCCTAGCAAAAACATGAAGAAAATATGTTAGGGTCACACCCTAACTCCCTTACTTTAGTAGGTAGTTGTGTTATGTATACGACCATAACATTTGAATAAGGTTTAGTAGTTAGTAGTTGACTATTAATGTAAAAACGGTTTATCTATTTGCTAAGGCCCACTAAATAGTTGGTGCTCGTTAAATATTAATCATGTCAAGTAGATAGGGTTTTAGGATAGTGAAAGCCTATTTAAAGAGACAATGGGCTAATGAGTCATGTGTGTACCATCTTTTCCTTATTTATAAATACTTTTCGCTTCCCCATAACCTTGTATTAATAATCTTTGACGATTAAAACCAAGATTTAAGCTCAAGGTGTTTTCCCATTGCATTTCTTAATATTTCAATGGATTTGTTATTAGCATTAGGGAAATTAGTGTATTTTGCATTAGCTTCTGAGTAATGACTTTTTTGTGGAAAAGCTTCTACATGTTATAATGCATATCCTATTCTACAGGTTTTGTTGCAAATCGTATTCTACAAGTTTTGCTGCAAATACTACCCTACAAGATAGGTTGTAGATCCTATGCTATATGAATGGTTGTAGACCCTCTACTATAGAATTGTTTGTTGAAGAACTGTATATTTGCTACAGGAACTATCTGTTGCTGCAGATCCTTTACATGATACAAATCAACGTGAGTCAATATTTCAAATTTCAGCCACCAGTTATGCCATTGATCTAGGAGCATCATCAACCATCTTGGATGCATTCATGGGTGTAGCAAAAATCTCGGACCTATCAATAAGTTTAGTTATGAGTTGTTAGCAAAGATCTTGGAACTATTTATGAGTTGGCTATAAGTTGTTAAATATTAGCAAATTGTTGTAAACACTTGAGAAGCTTTTGGATCTACGTTTAATATTTGTCATTTATGTTTCTAGCAAGCTCATGTATAAAAGAGAGTGCCATCTCTATTCCACGGTGGGACACTTAGAGCACACTATTATTTCATAGTGTAACTTTGTGGATTTTAATGTTTAATTTAAATTACAACTTGTTCATCTCTTATTAGTGCATGTTTTAGTTTATGTGTTGCAGTTTAAATTCATTGCTCTATTCTTGGAAGTCAAAACTCACTCTGTTAAGAGTAGAGTGTTATACAATAATATTTTGTTTTTTTATGTGTTTATGAAGCTTATTTTTCAATTTTTTTTGTGAAAATCTGATTCACAGCAAGATCTAGGATCTAAGGGGATCCTCACAATTCAAGATTATTCAGAAACTATGCAGAAAAACAGTGAAGAGAGCAAAATTAACACACATAGATGGTTCCAATAACTGAAGTTTTTATTACTGTACATCATGTAAATATGTGTGGTACATATTTATAATATAATAGGAGAAAATTGTTATCCTTAGGAGGCAATTTGGTGGCATACATGTGGCAGGCTTAGATTGGACCTCAAACCCCCCTAGGTTGACCAATAAGCTCCCAAACCACCTCAAACGGTTATGAATGGCCATGTGAACACGGTTTAAGCATGCTAGGACATAAGTGAGGTTAGGATAGGCGTGGTGGAGTGCATGGGTGAGAGGGAGTGGCTCTAAGTGGCATTTAATGGTCCAAAAGGGCCAAAAACCACCTAAATACATGAATGGGTGCCTTTGGTCAAACCAGTTCCCTGTTTTAAGGAGTAGGAACGCCCCAAGGACTTAAATGTCATTAATGAGGGCACTCATTCTCTTAGTTGACCAAAACTAGGGATCTTGGGTGCATTAATGAGTACAAAACCCCCATATACCTTGCCAGACCAACAAAACCAAGGTGTGGACAATATGACATAAGTACAAGACCAATGAAGATGTGTCCTAGGTGTATGTGACCATGGTTATAGGTGGTATGATGCTCTAACACCCCCCCTTAATCCTGACTTAGTGTAACCACATAAAAAATTAAGGCCTTGGCAACTAAGGCTCAAGTTACCGCTAACAAAAACTTATTCGTCCATGTAAAAATGAGGAAAGAGGCAAACCCCCATGGGGAAAATACTCCCTCAAGAATGGACATGACACAAAAATGATCAAAATGTCTTCAACATATATTCTTCTTCACTTGAATGAGCTTAATGAATAACTTCTTGGTGACAGACTTGGTGAAGATGTTGTGGATGCCAAGATGATGCATCAATGCATCAATGTGTTGTAGACAAATAACATGTGGAGAGGCCCCTTGAAGGTCATCGTTTGTTAATGGAGGAGCATCATAAGAATGCTTTTTGCTGCAACCATACTCTGATATGGAAGCATAATCTATAATGGAAAGGATATCTCTGCAAAATCTTTCCCAAAGAGCATCAAAAGACTCAACAAAATCAACTTCATGTGTAGCTGCCATAATTAAACCATGAATCTTCTTCCCAATTTGATAAAGCACCTTCATAAATATGTAACAAAGCTCATGAGGCTCTGAAATATCAGAATAAAAGTCATATATAACAAAAAATATCATAGGTATAGTGTCTCCATGAGCAAATGGGTCCATAGTGGGAAAAGAGTGGGCAACTAGATCACACTAACAATTGAGCAACTTAGATCACACTAACATAGTATTGGAAACAATGCAATTTTGAGATTTTCCAACTAGCGAACTTGAGGGTTGTTGGGTCTTTTGGGAATCAAATGGTTTAGGAGATGAGTTTATGTTTGTCATAACATATATATCATCTTGTATATAACCTTCAGAATCAGAATAGGAAGGATTTGAATGGAGTGGGAAAGAGCTTTCAAAAGACAAGTCAAAAACTAGTGAAAAATGACTAGTTTTTGGAGAAAACTTTGGTGAACTGTTTGGGGTTTCTTCCAAGGAGGGGATGGAGGTTTCAGAATATGATATATCAGATTGTAAATTAGAAACAACTATATCTAAAACAAAGATATCAGAAACAGGTTTCTCCCTAGCACCCAAAGCATACAAGCGCTTACCATCTTCTTGCTCTAAGGAGAGCTTGCACTCCTCTCTTATTGCAAAATTTGGAACACCAATATTGTTGTCTTCAAGGAGATTGGTCACGATGTCCATATTCCTTTTGAAGCAATACTTTTCATGATGTGAACCTTTGTAATAATCACATTCGGGCTTCTCTCTCTTTCTCTTCATCCTCTTGGATTTCGAATCCTCATCAGTTGAACTTGAGCTTTCCACATCTGAATGCTTCTTCTCCTTCACTCTTTGCTGCTTCAAATCCTTGGCTTTATTATTGACTTTAGCTTGATTTGACACAACTTCAGCAAGGTATCGATCCTTGGTGGATTTGATGGTACCCATTTGAACTAACTTGTCTTGTTCCTGAGTAAAAGACTCCATGAAGTCTGCTAGTGGAGGCATTCTCCAATTTCGAAATGTTAGCTTGCCTTAATGGAATGACGAGACAAATATAGAATACTCAGGCCCTGGCTTCGAAAGGATAGAAAATATTAGTTGCTCTTATTTCTTCTCGATGCCACATTGTTTCAGTTGAAGCACCAACGATTTGAACTTTTTGAAGAAATCCTGGATTGTCTCAAAGTGAGTTGGGCTCAATGAGATCAACTCATTTTCGAGTTGGTTCCCTCTCATCTCATCAGTATTCCAAAACAATGACTCAATCTTGAGCCAAAATTCATTGGGTGTGAAAACACTGTCTACATGGAATAGAAGATCCCTCGAAATATCGAGGCAAAGCATCATGAATGCTTCATCTAGTCTATTAAAGTACTTCAATTTTTCCACAGCAGAGTTGGGCTCGGTCTCACTTCCCATGGTGACTCTGTACAAGCCTTTAGACCTCATATGGATCACCATTTTGGCCTTCCATTTGAAATATTTGAATGGAGTAATCAATACATGAGTCTGCTCAATTCCTGCTTGCGCTCTGAGTGACATAAACACTGGATGTACCTGCAATGCAAAACACTCGTTTTTTTGTGGAAAATACCTGAAAGAACAAATCAAACACTCTGGATTTGATTTGAAGCTCCAAATATCTCTAATACCATGTGAAAATTTGATTCACAGCAAGATCTAGGAGCTAAGGGAATCCTCACAATTTAAGATTATTCACAAACTATGCAGAAAAACAGTGAAGAGAGAAAAATTAACACACATAGATGGTGCCAATAACTGAAGTTTCTATTACTGTACATCATGTAAATATGTGTGGTACATCTTCATAATACAATGGGATAAAATCATTAGCCTTAGGAGGCAAATTGGTGGCATACATGTGGCATGCTTAGATTGGACCTCGAAACCCCTAGGTTGACCAATAAGGTCCCAAACCACCTCAAACGGTCACAATGGCCATGTGAACATGAGTGAAGCATGCTAGGAAATAAATGAGGGTTGGATAGGAATGGTGGAGTGCATGGGTGAGTGAAAGTGGCTCTCGGCACCATTTAATGTCCAAAAGGGCCAAAAACCGCCTAAATACATGCATGGGCGCCTCTAATCAAACCAGTTCCTTGTTTTAAGGAGTAGGAGAACCCCAAGGACTTAAATGTCATTAACAAGGGCCCTCATGCTCTTAGTTGACCAAAAATAGGGTGCTTGTGTGCATTAATGAGTCCGAAACCCCCATATACCTTTCTAGACCAACATAACCAAGGTGTGGACCATATGACATAAGTACAAGACAAATGAAAATGTGTCCTAGGTGTATGTAACCATGATGTTAGGTGGTATGATGCTCTAACAATTTTAATATACAAGTGTGTTTTCTTTTCTGCAATGCAATTTCCAATTCGTAGATTAGTCTTTACCAGAGTTTGTCAACAATGGGAGCTATGACCTATGGAAAAAAGAGTTTTCCTAGAGATAACATGGTTCCCATAAACATGATTGGTATTTAAGTACATGATCATTACCAAGGGTGATTGAGGTAGCTTTGGACTTATGAAGTGTGGCGATGAAATTTCCTCCTTATTTGATCTCATAATTGATAAATTAATAAACGATCATAAGTGTAGCCTGAGCCCGCATGGGTGTGGCTCATTAGCGTCGCTTGATATGAAGTCACTTGTTGTAAATGAGGTCACGAGTTCAAATCCCACCTGGGTTTATCTGTGTCCCATGGCTTGCGGGATGTTGTGGGGCACCTAGGGGCATAGTGGTAGTGGGATGGATCATTGGACCCTGTGTTACGCAAGTACCAGCCCAACCTAGTTGTCGGCTCCCCTAGTAGAAAAAAGTGTAGCCTGCATATACATTGCACGACATCTTGCAAGAATTTGGAACATGGGTTGATAAATTAATGCACATACTCGTTTCATTACTATTGTTGCACAATAATAAGGTAATTAAATAGCTTGCCAACGACTATGGAATGTTTTGTGAATAATTATTATATCAAAGCTTTTCTCAAGTGAAAGGTAACCCAACCTTAATAGGCATGTGAACATTGCTTCTCAAATTGATTCTCTCAATATAAGGCTTATTTCATGCAACAATTATCTTTTCTATCGTCTAATGTTTCTCATTATGCAATATAAATCATGGTTTATTGCATCTTAAATCTCTATATATCATGTGTTGTTTTAAGTTTAACGGTTAAAGAACACCACAAGTGGTACCTAAGTACTTTCTTGAGTCACACCCCATAAATTCGTTGAATTATTTTTAGGGTAGAGACAAGTTACCGTGTTTTAAACAACACAAAGATTTGTCACTTAGTGGGTAAACTTACGGTTGAGGGAGCATACACACATATAATACAGTTGGTAATTGGTCACATATGTTGAAGACCATTGTAAGCTATATTGGTACCCCCTCGAGTAGTACCACATCAAAGAACACCTATATACTAAATCTCACTTCCACATAGCCCTTGGGAATATCAAAATACCCCTAGGTCACATGAAACTAAATGTAGATAATACTATCAACTATCTTATTACTATAGTGGCACTAAGCACAACACTTGGGAAGATTACTCTCTCATACTTGGGTAGTTGGGTAGTATAACCAAGGGAATTGTTGAGCCTCTTTAATTAATGCCTTAAGAGATTGGATCAAGTACTACTATAGGACCCCACTATAACACACCCATAATGCTACACGACCACACAAATAACCATCAGTGGCTAAAAACAATCACATATGTCTAAAGGGGCTCCAAAATTTCTTAAACAACTAATGAAATCAATTAAACCAAGGATAAAAATATTTTTAACAATTAAATAATTTACATAATGCAAAAGCGTAGATTTAAAACTGCATAAATAATTGTCAAAACATTAATAACAGATTAAACCATTAATAAATTAACTGTCAATGCTAAAATTAACATTTAAAACGACCTTGATGACTTAAATCCACCTTTACAAACCAAGCTGTCAATTTCAACATCGGTGATGGCAATCCCGAAATCGACATTTGGGAATCGGTGTGGCCAAAACACAACACGTTGATCTCGATGTTCCAATACCGACTTCAAAAGTCGAAAGTCATAAGTCAATAACATCAAAATAACAAATCAAAACCTGTCTTAATGTTGGAATTCAGAAGTCGAAAGTTGGAAATGCGACCAAACCCAACGGTCCATCCCAACTGTTGATTCCCAACATTGGCACATAAGAAGTTTGGAGTCAGGAGTCGACCCACAACAAAACAACACATGACTAAATACACTCTCTCTACTTCTGATTCCCAACATCAACACTTTGGAAGTTGGAAGTTGACACGAATGAACTAACAAGGCAAAATTACACTCTTGACTTTTGATTCCCAATGTCGGCACGTCAAAAGTCAGGAGTTGGCACAAACAATCCCAAAAACACAAATTACACTCTTGACTTTTGAATCCCAATGTCGACACATCAGAAGTCAAGAATCGAAACCAACATTCCAAAAACACAAATTACACTCCCGACTTTTGATTCTTGACGTCAGCACATCGAAAGTCGGGAGTCAACACCATGATGATATACGAACATGGTTGAACATCGACATAGTAATCAATGGTCGAGATTACTTAGATTTAGCAGACCAAAAACAAGACTTTTTTCAAATATATGGTTAAGGCAAGGAAAACGAAAGGGTGTCCAAGGATCCTCATCATGGCATATCATAGATATTCTTTCCCACCAAGCATGTGTGAAGCCCACACGTCAATCCCACAGAGCACCATGAAAACAAGACTTAGGCACCCAATTCATCCAAAAGAATTGAACGGTCCGCAACACAAAAGGGAAGAAAATTAAAACGACGAAGGCAAGGATGACCTTCAATTGGAAACAACTTTTTACAAGATTTCCAATAACCTCCCTAGCCTTGAATGACACAACAAATCATCACAACAGTGTCCCAAAATTTAACAATGGTAATTACACAACGTAAAAATTGTCCAAATGAATTAACACCTGCTCTAAGCAGTAAAACCCTAAGTTCTAATATTTAAAACAAATAACAAACATTCCTCAATAAAGAACAGAGCTTCATAGGACGACTAAAGAGTCTATCCTTTATCCAATAAATCTCAAAAGTCAACATTCAGACAGTCCCATATCCAACAATAATCCATGCAAATCTCTCATCACATTTGTAATTAGCTTTGATTTAATTGACAAAACATAAAACCGTTACAAGACAACGATACTATCTTATTTAACAAGTAATAAAATATGATATTAGCACACATGCTAATTCCTTCATCCCTTACAGGACTGTTTACAACCACTGGAACCTATTGGTTATTTTTTTGGTTCCCAACTCAAGCAATATTTATGCATTTAACTTTGATCATACAAGAAACAATACAACAACCCTTGGAGCCTATTGGCTATTATGCCAATATCCAACTAAGGCTTAAATCACATAACATACATGTCATTCCTCATTTTTCCAGACACATGCACAATTATTTATCCATTAACCTATAAAATTGTTAAGTAATTAAATTTCATAACATAAACATGCAAACATAATATTACACATCATGGCTCTGTCATAAACCATACACACTCATTTATACTTTGTAAATATCGAAAGGTCATATATCCATCACTTTAATTTACATTCACATTTAAAATAAACAACTATGAAACTTGAATGCTTTATCTACTTAACCATTTATTCATACACAAAAACATGCACAACCTCTGGAGCCTATTGGCTTAGAAGCCAATGTCCATCACATGTTACTTCATCCACATATAAAACAACCACAACTCTTGGAGCCAATTGGCTTTCCTGCTAATGTCCAACTAGGGTGCAATTCACTTCCCTTCATTCAGATTACACACCATGTATAAGACATGTTAACATCTATTTATTGAAAGCTTCATAAACTATCAAACATCTTGGTTAACATGACCATACACACAACTACTCTCAAATTACAAAATATTACATGTTTTCAGGATTATATTTGGGAAATTCGGTTTCTCACCATCCCAACTACCACTGCATATCAGTGAATCAAGATGCTTCACTCTCATTCTGGATAAGCTTGGTCCAACCAACAAATCTAGGATTCACAAACAATAAATTATTTAGAATTTGCTTCTTTTATACTCTAGGCCACTTCTCCCTTTGAGCCATTTGATACCACTTCCCAAAATTGCTCGCTACTCCAACTCATCACCAAGAAGAAAAACTCTAAAACCACTGATCGTTCTTCATCTCCCCATTCTTCTATTCCCTGTGCATGCAACCAGCTCACTAATCCATCTTGTAATCTCTCTTTTAATCCATAATTAGTGTCTTAATTCACTAATCTATCTTTTAACCCTCTTTTAATCCATCATTAACTCCAAAGTCATATTTGCAGGAAATAAAGAAGGGATTAAGGTTTATCAAAAGAAAAAAAGGGGTTTTCTTTTGGTATGCAAGGTTAGACAAGGTTATAAGCTTAATCCCCATTGTCTTAGATGAATACATGAGTCCCTAATCATTTAGCATTCTAGCTCAACCACGACCAATTTATATTTATATTAAAGATTGAAAACATTCAATGATTTCTACCATCTAGGCACTCATAAACATTACATAAACACATTATTTAAAAGGGGTTTAGTACAGGGGTGTTACATTCCCCTCTCCCTTAAAGTATACACTGTCCTTGGGGTGTAGAATGTCCAAAATTTAAAAAACAAATCTTGCCAAAAATATTTATTTCAAATCAATCTACCAAGAGATGGGGATACTCTTCCCTCATCTGATCTTCCAGCTCCTAGGTTGCTTCTTCAGGGTTGTAATGGGTCCATTGGACCTTTACTTGCCCTATGGCCCTGTTCCTAATAATTTTGATTATTTTTCCCAATATATAGATTGGATGATCCTATAATTCTCCTTCGTATTCCACATGTATCACATACCAATCAAGAACATGATTAGAAGCATATACATATTTCTTTAATAACGAAACATGGAAAACATTATGTATTTTGACAATAGGGGGAACAACAAGTTCATAAGCAACTGTCCCAATTCTAATCAGGACCTCAAAGGGCCTATAGAACCTAGTTGCCAACTTAATGCAGTTACCCAACCAAAGTGAACTTTTCCTGCCTTTAACTTTCAATAATACTTTGTACCCAACTTGGAATTTTGTATGTGTTCTATCTTTGTCGGCTTAGATCTTCTACCTATCCTAATAAATATTCAATTTATGCTTGATCTTGGCTACATGTTGTTCCATTTCTTGAAGCATTTTAGGCCCCACAATTTTCCTATCCATAGGCTTAACCAATTTACAAGAACATTACACTTTTTGCCATATAATGCTTCAAATGGACACGTTTTCAATGATTCCTGGTAACTATTATCATAGGAAACTCCACTAAGTATAAATAATCCTCCCATTTATTGGGCTTGTCCATTACATACATTTGGAGCATGTCCTCAATGACTTAGTTCACCCGCTCAGTCTGTCCATCTGTTTATGGATGATAGGTTGGACTGAGATTTAATTTGGTTATGAATTCTTTGAACAAACCCTTCCAAAAGTTTGAAGTGAACTTTGGATCATGATATGAAACTATGACCTTAGGAATACCATGTAACCTAACAATCTCTTTCATGAAAACCTCTGCTATATTAGCTGCTTTAAAGGTTTATTGTACAGGTACAAAGTGTTATATTTTTATCATTCAAGCTAGCATTATGATCTTAGGATCTTATCTGAGAGAATAACATGCACATCAATAAAACACAAGAGACAATGAACACAAAGATTTTCCTCGAGGAAACCATAAAAGAGAAAACCCCGCAACTTCCTCAGAGATAGAATCAACACCAAAAGTAAAACCCCAAAAATAGTAAGATGATCTCCTGACAGTAGTAGTCTCTCTCTCTCTTGTCCCAACAACTTCTTCTCTCACTCATGCACCCCAGTGAGTGTGTGTGTGTGTCATAAATAGAGAGGGTCACTCCCTATTTATATTCTTTCATTCACTTAATGTCCACTCCATCATGTCGGCCTAACTTAACAATTACTTTACTAGAGCCAACATCTCTAGGAGAGTCTAATAACCCTAGTGCCCCACAACTATGGGGACTTTTCCCCTCCGATCAACAAGGAGGGTTAACCTTAACACAATGGTGGAGACTATTGCCCTGACTTACAATAACTCACCTAGGGCTGACTTCTTTAGGATAGTCTAATAACCCTAGGGCCCCACAACTGCGGGGACTTTAACCCTTGAACAATAGGAGGGTTACCCACAATGACTTGACATGACTTATTTACATTATTGAATCTACCGATAGGCACATGGGGGCATGACATGACTTTAATATATTACAGACACTTCCCAGAATAAACATCGAGGTACAATACATAAGATATAGAGGTGAATACATTTCGAAGTTACAAATACATCCACACTCCCTCTTAACTAGGAAGGTATTCTCTCGACACAATTTATCAGCACAAGTCTTCTTCTCTGTATCATCATCGAGTCCTCATCATCTTCATCTTCAAGTCATTTTCATCTGGATCTGGATCATCACTCGATCTGGATCATCATCACTGGATCTGGATCATCACTCGATTTGGATCATCACTGCTGGATCATCATCACTGGGTCATCATCGCTGGTGCTATCTCTTGATTCTTCTTGTCACAGGAAGTTTTATAGAGACAACCCTTTTTCATGATGGTTGTAGGCCTAGCCTCCATGTAGGTCTTCTTCAACGCTTACATCTGACCCTAATTCAGAATGGCCCGCCCAAAACTTACATCTAACCATGAGAGGAACACATCCATCACCATGTCAGAAAGGCATGCCTAGCACTCACATTTGATAATGAGAGGAACCAATCCAATCATGTCAGAAAGGCCCAACACTCACATCCGATCATGGGAGGAACACATCCAAGAACCATACCAGAATGGCTCAGCACTTATATCTTACCATGGGATGGACACATCAACCATGTAAGAAGGGCTCAACACTTATATCTTACCATGAGATGAACACATCACCATGTAAGAAGGGATCAACACTTATATTTGACCGTGGGATGAACACATCAACCATGTCAGAAGGGCTCAACACTTATATCTGACCATGGGATGAACACATCAACCATGTCAGAAGGGCTCTGCACTTACATATGATCATGTGAGATGAACACATCCAACAATCATATCAGAATGGCTCTGAGTCCCAGATTGAGTATTCCTGGTAACTGACCAGGTGCCTCCATTCTCCTAGAGAATGGCATTCAACGCTTATATCTGATCATGTGGGATGAACACATCTCACAGTCACATCAGAATGGCTCAGCACTCACATCTGACATGGAAGGAACCAATCCTCTCACCATGACAGAATGGCTCAGCCCTTACATCTGACCATGGAAGGAACGAATCCTCTCATCATGTCAGAATGGCTCTCAATCCCAAACTGCGTATTCCTGGTAACTGACCAGGTGCCTCCATTCAGAGAATGGCATTTAATGCTTATATCTGATCATGTGAGAACACATCTCACAGTCACCTCAGAATGGCTCAGCACTCACATCTGACATGGAAGGAACCAATCCTCTCACCATGACAGAATGGCTCAGCTCTTACATCTAACCATGGAAGGAACCAATCCTCTCACCATGTCAGAATGGCTCACGAATGCATCACTTCCCCTTGGAGGGAACCTCAATCTGGAGAACACAAAGCTTCTCCATGAAGTATTCAAACTTCACTCTGGCCAATGGCTTAGTCAACACATTAGCTATCTGTTCGTCCGTCGCAACATACTGGAGCTTCACTGCTCCTCTCTGCACCATATCCCTGATATAGTGATATTTGATCTCGATATGCTTCAGCTTGTCATGGAACACTGGGTTCTTAGACAACTTCACACAACTCTGGTTGTCGCAATATATACAAGTAGCATCCAACTTGAGATCAAATAAATCATATAGTAGCTTCCTTAGCCATACTACCTCACAACTAGTTGAACAAGCTACGACATACTCTGCTTCAGCTGTACTTAGTGCCATGCAAGATTGTTTCTTGCTAAAACAAGAGATCACATCTGATCCCATACTGAAGTAGCACCCTGAAGTGCTCTTCCTATTGATGGTAGTGCCTTCCCAATGTGAATCAACATAACCTTCTAGGTTAATCTTCTGATCAGCCTTATACTTGAGCGCATAATCAACTGTACCCTTCAGGTACCTCACTGCATGCTTTGCAACCATCAGGTGAACATGTCTCAATGTGTTCTCAACAAAGCAAATATCTAGTCTCATATTCATCAGGTACATCAAGGACCCAATCGTCTGATGATACATCGTGGCATCAACTGCTTCTGATGAAGCATCACTCAATAGCTTCAGGTTTGATGCCATAGGTATGGTCATGCAATCCATCATCCTGAACCTCTTCAGGATATCTATTGCATACTTCCCTTGTCCACACCTCCATGCCTAGAACGTGGTGCATCATATCCAAGTCTTTCATCTCGAACTCGGCAACAAGTCTCCTTCTTGCAACTTTAATGAGTTCCTCTTTTCTATCAGGAACAAGTCATCGACATATAACAGGAGCATCACTGGTCTTCCGCCTTCAACCTTGAAGCAAAGGTTGGAATCTGTTTTACTCTTAGTAAAGCCTAGAGTCATCAGTAATCTGTCCATCCTGTCGTAATGTCGAACATCAGGATCTTCTGCAGTCACTCCCTCTGAAGCGAAGCATCATTCTCCCTCTGTCTTTCGTACTCTATGCATTGAAAGATTATGTATCAGAGTGACAAGTAGCTTCCTATGCTACTAATATTCTATGTATCCAACTAGGGTCACTCAACACCAAGATCCTCTATCTTGAGCCTTTTCAAAAGTTCTTGTCGCACCCATCTATGAGCTTGTCATCCTCTATAGGCTTTCATCTTCAACCTTGTAGCAAAGGTTAATATCTTCATCAAGCTCCTCATGTATGTGTTATCCAATGGGTGTGTTTTGAGCTCGTATAAGGCCTTCTTTCATTTGCACACATGATTCTGCCTGTCATGTGACTTCATTTCTAGTGTCTACAAATGTCTCTTCGTAGTCTATGCCTTCTTTTCATGAGAAGCCTCATGCTACGAATCTTGCCTTGTATCCCACGATGTTTCCATCTACTGCATGATGGAACTACGAACTTCCCTTCACCTATCGATACTGCATCCTAGACATCATTCTTCTTGAACTGGTCTTCCCTTTCTTCTTAGTTACTTCTTCATGGCTGGAAGGTTCTGCATTAGTGATGTCATTGCATTCGTCATATTATTCTTCATCTTAAACTATCGTCACTTGTTCTTCGGAACAAGTCTCATCCTTCATTGCTTGTAGGCAATAATGTATGTGATCTTCCTACAAGTCAAATGCATTTGTATGGTTAGAAACATTTCATAAGGTATATTCATAATGGCAAATTCTTATGCATAAATATATGATCATGCAACTATTTTAGCCAATACAACATTCATCCATATCTCACGGAAACTTTCTAGATGCCTTCCATCTCTACCAGGACAACATTGAGATTGTGCACTAATCCAATATGTCAGCAAAGAGGTTTCATTCTAGATAAGTAGCAATGGAGAGTTCTATAGCACCATGAGCTACTTACCCATCACATGCGTATTTGTAGTATACTGTCATTAATACAAACATTCTATCGTGCATAATACATCAATTCAATATAAACAAATGCATAACAAAAAAATATCATGAAATGACAATTGAATACTTATCTTTATTTGTTTCGTGGGTAGACTCCTTCTTGAGCCTTCAGCTTCATCATCTTCTTCATTCATAATAGCATCGTTTCTTATCCAAATGCTAAGATGGATAAGAGGTTCTTCAAGAGTTGAGTTCTTCATATTCCTCATCGCTTGAGGGATCTTCTTTGAATGGTGAGAGCTTGATCTTCCCATCTTCTTTTCTCTTATTATGAGTCGAGCTTCTTCTTATGTGTGCTCTTCCCAAAGTCTGCTAAAAGTAATCACTTCCTTCTGGCACACATTCCTCGCATGAATGAATCCCATTATCCTGGGAGGCCATTCAAGGTGGCTATCACCACTTCTGCATTCTCCACTTCTTCTTCTACTGCTACAAGTTGTTCTTTGATTTGAGAGACCCTTGTAAAGTATGACTGTATGGTGTCTGCATTTTGGATCTTCACATTATTCAACTGTTTTCTCAAAGTCATATTCCGATTATGTTCTTCCCTTCAAATATCTTGGTCAAGGAATCAAACATCTCTTTTGGTGTCTTTAGGGAAGACACTTGTGGTATAAGGTGATCCGTGATTGAATCAGCAATGATATTCTTAGCCTTGACCAAGTTCTTCTTGTGTAAGGCTTTGAGCCTCATCTTCCTCTGGAACTGGAACCTCTCTACTCATGTAGGTATCCAATTCATTTTCTTCAGAGAGATCATATACTTCCATGCTTGGAAGTTTTCAAATTCACCAAGCTTATCATCAAGCTGATGTGATAGATCACTTTTAAATGAGAACCTCAAATGAAAATAGCAAAAGATTAGATCTTACCGATTTGAGGTGTTCGTCCTAGTTTCGGAGTTGGCTGATCTAGGGTTTGTAAGAGAAACCCTAATTTGGAAAACTTGGAATCTTTCAGATCTGATTGGCTAGAAAGATATACCTCTTCAGGTTGATCTATCCAATGTACTTCTTTTTCTGAAAACAGTGGAGGGAAACTCCTGGAACAGGAAGCCCTAGTTTTCCAATTTCTTCTGCAGAAATGCTTGATACTATTTCTGTGGTATATTTGAAATTACTACTCCTCTATGTCTACAACTTCTCAATACGGTAGCCTTGCCTGTCCCTATTCCAACACCATAGGTTTCATTAGAATTGGTTTCACCAATTGGGACTTATGATCATTTTCCCAAGGTGACATGTTTCAGGACTGTTCAGAATAGCGAAATTGTGTGAACTTCCACATGTCACTGTTTCATCTTCTGGGTCTGAAAATTCTACCACTGAAAGTACATTCTGTTCCCTTTCTAGAACATCTTGAGAAATTTCATTTGGACTTTGGTAGCCCAAGATATAGCAATTCTCCCCAGGTGTCCTGTTTAGGGATGAATCCTGGAAGAGGCTGGAACCATAACTTGGGGGAACCATATCTCCTAGAATGTAGTGATTTTGAGGTTGAAACTTGGACATAATGTACATCAGGATTTTATCTTCGGTCTGTGAAAGTTTTAGCTACTGAGCCTTCACCAATCCCGAGATATAGTGAATGTACCAAAACTTATGAGTTTTAGTGTTTTAGTGTTTTTCCGGCGCGGGGTCAAACTAGGGTTTGACTTTATTAGAGTTTCACCCAACGAAAAATATTGAACCAGGTCTCTAAAATTTGATTTTTATGAGGAGAGAAATCCTATGCCAGGCTCACTCAAAAATTCCTCTTCTGTAGAAAGCCCTAATTTCCCCCACCAAAAACTGAAAATGCCCGGAATCGAATTCCTCTTTGACAGAAAGATGGGCCCTTCAATGGAGAGTCAACCTAAAATACTTTTGTTGATGGATTGTGGAGAGAGACCCAAAAAATAATAATCCCTAGCTTCTGTAGCTGCACAAATTCTTCTTCTTAGGTTAGCTCTGATACCATGTAATATTTTAACCATTCAAGCTAGGATTATGATCTTAGGATCTTATCTGAGAGAATAACATGCATAGCAATAAAACATAAGAGACAATGAACACAAAGATTTTCCTCGGGGAAACCATAAAGGAGAAAACCCTGCAACTTCCTCAGAGATAGAATTAGCACCAAAAGTAAAACCCCAAAAACAATAAGATGATCTCCCGACAACAGTAGTCTCTCTCTCTCTTGTCCTAGCAACTTCTTCTCTCACTCATGCACCCCAGTGAGTGTGTGTGTGTGTGATAAATAGAGAGGCTCACTCTCTATTTATATTCTTTTGTTCACTTAATGTCCACTCCATCATGTCGGCCTAACTTAACAATTACTTTAATAGAGCCAACATCTCTAGGAGACTCTAATAACCCTAGTGCCCCACAACTGTGGGGACTTTACCCCTCCAATCAATAAGGAGAGTTAACCTTAACACAATTGTGGGGACTGTTGCCCTGACTTACAATAACTCACCTAGGGCCGACTTTTGTAGGATAGTCTAATAACCCTAGGGCCCCACAACTGCGGGGACTTTAACCCTTGAACAATAGGAGGGTTACCCACAATGACTTGACATGACTTGTTTACATTATTGAATCTCCCGATAGGCACATCAAGGCATGACATGACTTCAATATATTACAGACACTTCCCGGAATAAGCATCGGGGTACAATACATAAGATATACAAGTGAATACATTCCGAAGTTAAAAATACATCAACACAGAGTGGGATGGCTTTGTTAATTTTTCAACTACTACCATAATAGAGTCATGTTGCTTCGGTATGCTTTATAATTTTGTTATAAAATCGATGGTTACTACATCACATTTCCATTCCAACACAAACAATGGATGAAGTAGACTAGCAATATGCTTATGTTATCCTTTCACCCTTTGACATTTTAAACACTGGGAAATATACCTGGTTATTTCCTTCTTCAGTACTGACCAATAATATTCTTTCTTCACTGTTGTTAATGTCCTATGATATCCAGGGTGGCCTTCATAACAGACTTTATTCATTTCTTACAATATTGTTTTCTTCAAATCACCTTCAGTTGATACATAAATTCTACCATCGAATTGAAGAATTCCATCTTCAATCAACACATACTTGGAATATTTTAAAGGTTTGTTATATCATTGCAATGTTGCTACAACCTGTAGGGAATGGTTATCCACCTTCAATGCTCCATGCAATCTGATTTTCAGGTCTGATTTCCATTCACTAACAGCTAAAACTTGCATTAGTTGGCTTCTCCCGCTGAGTGCATCAACTACTATGTTTTCTTTACCTTTAATGTATTTAATATCAAAATTGAACACACTTAAGAATTCTACTCACCTGGCTTGTCTTGCATTCAAATGAGGTTGCTCAAATAAATACTTAAGGCTGTGATTGAGCCAAACGAATATTCGCTCACACATAATATTACAAACATACTTGGAATATTAAATAAGCCATGAATAAGAATATAATTTGAATATTGAATAGATAATAGATGATTTTTACAATGACAAGGGACCCGTATAAATAAGTCCTCATGGCGACTATTCACCTAAATGAGGTGTCTCTTAATCACCCTCACTATTAATTATTTTATTATTTAATTATTAGTTATTATGTTCATAACATTGCCTCTCTCTTAGAAAGGCTTTGTCCTCAAAGCCTTATAATGTTGTCGCATCGTTCCTTCTGACGTCGAAGCTGACGAAACATGTCGATACGAACTTCTAAGTGTAGAGCATAACTTTCGATATGTTGACGAATCAATCCATCCCAAATTGATTTGTTGCTGACTGTTGGGATTCCCTACTGATATGCTGTAAGGAGATTTGATCACATTAGTACCATTATCTTTCGACATTTCCCCCTTTTAGGATATCCATTTTTATGATTGGGGCATCGATAGAGAATTTTCACAATGTCATTTTCTTTTACAAGCGTCGTCTTTTGAGCATTGATCTGAGCTGGAAGTTGTATTTTCATCCCTTGAGGTTTTAATGTTTCATTATGTATCTTTTCCAACTTGTTTTATAACTGTGTGTTGTCATTTTGAAACTTCTTAATCAATTCTACTTGTGACTTTCTGTCATGTTTGAACTTCTCAAGTTGTTCCTTAAGATCTTCGTTATGATTTCTCATGCAGCTACTTTCTTCTTGCTTGTCTATAAGTTTACCTTCAATGTCTTATGTAGAGTGTTCTGCCTTCCCACTATTTTTCAACTTCTTAATTTTCGTGACAAACGTCTTATTATGGTTCTTTAATCTAAAAAATTCTTCAGAATGGTTGGATAATGCTTTATTAGTTTTTGCGATCTCTAACTTGTGTGTCTTTTTAGAGTCATCATTTTGTTGTTGAAGAAATTTTATTTGTTGTCGGCACTGGTCTATTTCTAATTCTTGATCTCCTAATTTCTTTTGTATATGCGTAAGTTCTACATCCTTGTTCCTAACGATTTTGTTCAAGCATATTATTTCTGCTTCGTAATCTTTTATTTCTTTCTTTATATCTTGGGTTTTAAATCTTTGATTGAATTCACTTTCATCTTTTAATTCCTCGATTTGCACAGACAATTTTTTTCCAGTCGAATTTTTTTGTTCCTTGAACCTTTCTTGTATATTACGTACTTTAATCATTACTTCTGATTTTGTATTCATGTAACATAAATCTTCAGTGTCTCTTCGATAACTCCTTAACTTTGTTTCTAATTTTTCTATTTGTAGTCGCAAACCAACTTCCATGGTCTCTAACTTCTTCGATGGTAGATATTCGTTCTTATGACTTTGAATTCTTTGATGTGCCTTCAATTGGATTTGACTTATTTGAATATTCTTCCTTTGATTTAAACTTTTTCGGCGATAATTTGTCTTCCTTTGACTACTTCTTTTAACTTTGACTTATTTTCTTCTTAAAACTTCTTTGTGGATTGTGTGTAGATTGGGTGGTTGGGAAGAAGGAATGTTACCCTCCCCACCCAATTTCAAATCTCGGGGATTAACTTTTATAAAAAGGAAATATTAATCCTTGGGACTCACCCTTATAATGAGCCAAACAAATCTTCGCACACACACAATATTACCAAAATAATTGGAATAATAAAAAAACCATGAATAAGAATATAATTTGAATATTGAATAGATAATCAATGATTTTTACAATGACAAGGGACTTGTATAAATAGGTCCTCATGGTGACTATTCACCCAAATGAGGTGTCTCTTAATCACCCTAATGATTAATTATTTAATTATTAATTATTATGTTCATAACAGTGATGATCGGTCCTTAATTCAAATTGGCTCCCCAAGAGATAGTGCCTCCACATCCGAAGTGCATGAACTATGGTAGCTAACTCTAAATCATGAGTAGCATAGTTCTTCTCATGCTCTTTTTAACTGCAGTGACTCATAGCAAATCACATGCCCATCTTACATTAAGACTCCACCTAGTCCTTCCAACGATGCATCCATGCATACTACATACTCTTTATCTAGATTTGGGATTTTTAATATTGGAGCACAAGTAAGCAAATCCTTCAAGAGTCTAAGCCTATCCTCACACTTTTGGTTCCATATGAACTTCAAACCCTTTTTCTACAAGGATGTAATTGGATTTTCAATCCGAGAGAAAGCTTACAAGGATGTAATTGGATTTTCAATACAACATTTGCTTCTGGTAAAATGAACACTTGATCAGCTTAACATATAGCTGGTTTTGCAGAGTAATCATGAGATGCTCCTCATTCTCTTCTTTAGACTTGGAATACACCAAGATGTCATCTAAGAAGACTATGATGAATTTGTGTAAACAATCTTTGAACACACCATTCATCAAGCACATAAAGGTACCCAGGGAATTCATTAACCCAAAGGGAACCACTATATACTCATAATGTCCATACTTGGTCCTATAAGTCATTTTGTTGATGTCTGCATCCTTTATCCGCACTTGGGGATACCCATATCTCAAATCGATCTTGGAAAATACCTTTTCCACTCTCAATTGATCAAAGAGACCATCTATCCTTGGAAATGGGTATTTTTTCTTGATGGTGGATTTATTTAATTGATGGTAATCCACACACAGTCTCACCATGCCATCCTTTTTCTTCACAAACAGTGTTGGAGCTAATTAGGGCGAAATGCTTGGATGTATGTACCTTTTTTCTAGCAATTTTAGCAATTGCATCTGCAATTGTTTTAATTGTGATGTACTAATCTTATAGGGAGGTTTAGACACATGTATTTCTCTAGGAACCAAGTCAATCATGAAATCAATGTCATGCTTTGGCGGCAACCCAGACACATCCTGAAACATGTCTTCAAAATTGCTGAGTATACAAATTTCTTGCGCGTGGCTCTGTCTCTACTATTAATTCCTTGGCACAAACAATGTAAATTTGGCAACCCTTCTTGATAATTTTCTTCATTTGCATAGATGATATTTGCCTTACAAAAATCAGTATGGGAATTCCTGGGATCTAAACCGCGTTACCATCCTTGTTTAGACAAGTAACGATTTTATCCCGACAATCCAAAATTGCGTGATGCGACTCAAGCTAGTCCATCCTAGGCAGTAAATAGTATGTCCCCAAATGAATTATGTTCAAATAAGTCTAGGTTTTCATTCCCTTGATCGAAAATTGTCATTCCTTAACAACCAATGTGATTTTTCCTTTCATTCTTGTGGTTAGCTGTACCATCTTATACTTAGACATTTTACTACTAACCAACACACATCTTTCAATCAGGTTATCCTTTACATAATTGAATGAAGCTCCATAATCAATCAAAATTGAAACTGGTAAATTATATATCTCATCTTCAATTTCAATCATAGAGGACTGGTGGTATGCCTAACAACTATCCAATGCTGCATAAATCCAACGAATGTTTCGAGCTACATCCCCCATTGTATATGCTTCTTTCATGGTATACACTCCGACATCTCCATGTTTCCTCTCCAGACAATTACTGAGGTAGTGGTCACCTCCACACTTTTAGCTTTGGAGGTGTCCTAGTTTCTTTTGTCTCTCTGGTTCAATCGTATTTGGTTCACCCTTCCAAGTGGGTTGCTTGAAATAATTGTTTTGGACTTGTTTGTTATTCATGGGCTTAAATCCTTTCTTCATCTTATCCTGTTCATATTTCAGTTTACCCTTCCAACTCTTATGCAAATATTGTATGTTCTTACCCTGTTCATACAATAATTTAGCCTTCAATATGCATTCCTTCAGGGTTTGAGGCTCATCATAAGTTATGCAATCCTTGTAGAACATTTATAAACCGTTGAGGAAATGTTGGATCTTAAACTTTTCCTCTCGAATGAAATCCACATAGCTTAACAATTCTAGGAATCTTTTCCCATACTCTTCCATTGTCATATTCCCCAATCGGAGTTTGAAAAACTCTAGCATCTTGTTATCATAGTATTGTTGTGACAGGTATTCCCACTTGAAATACCTTTGGAATCTCCTCCAAGAGGTTTTCTTTTCTTCCATCTTTTCTACCCGCTTTATTTGCTTTCACCACTTGTAAGCTTTTCCCTTAAGGTTATAAATGGCAATCTGAGCTTCCTGGTTATTAGAATAATCACGGAATTGGAAGTACTTCTTCATTTCTAGAAGCCAAATCTCTACAACTTCCTCGAATTTTTCTCCATCAAAGGTGGGAGGTTTAATTTTCCTATGTTCACCTTAAAGCGTGCCTTCATCATGATTTCTCTTCTGAGGTCTTCTAGGGTGGAAATCATGTTGAATTTCAGGTTCCTCATTCCCTTGATGACTTTACATATAATGGTTTACGGAATGCACCTTCCCTTTACTTGCATCATTACCCTTGGAAAATTGTTTCCTATCATGAATTTCCTTATTCAAGGATTGTTCACCTTCTTTTCTTAGCACAGAAGACACTTGTTGTACCTGATTCTGTAACGTCATCAAGTTCAACACTATTTGTTGATTTATTTGATTTTGTTGTTCCATACACCGAAGGATTTTTCCATTTCCATCCTGGATATGTTTCAAAGTCCTGAACACTTCCATAAGTCCCGTCTCACGCTGATGACCATTGGATTCTGTCTCTTGATCACCCATCCTCGTCTCTTTAACAAAGTGAGACATTTATGGATTTTTTTCCATTCTTATAGTTTTACTTGATTATATTTAAATTCATATACATGAGTGCATTCACATTGTTTGCACATAAATATTTCATACAAGACATAATGCATAATTAAACTTTAAACTCCAGGGCATACACTTTTTAAAATAAACAACCCTAACAGGCCAAGTGTTGAAACTTAAGCTTTGATACCACATTGTAACACACCCACAACTGTACATAACCACATGGATGAACATCAATGGTTAAAAACAATCATAGAGCTCTAAACAGGCTCCAAAATTTCTTAAATAATTAATGAAATCAATTAAACCAAGAAGATTTTGTTTAACAATTAAACAATTAACATAATGCAGAAATGTAGATTTAAAACTACATAAATAATTGTTGAAACATTAATAACAGATTAAACCATTAATGAATTAATTATCAATGCTAAAATTAACATTTAAAACGACCTCAACGACTTAAATCTGCCTTAACAAACCAAGCTGTCGATCTTGACATCAGTGATGTCGATCCTGAAATAGGTAGCCAAAACACAACATGCCAATCTCGATGTTCTGATCCCGACTTTGAAAGCCAGAAGTCGAAAGTCGACAATGTCAAAATAACAAATCGAAACCCACCCTGATGTTCTGATCCCGACGTGGAAAGTCGAAAGTTGGAAATCGCCAACGTGACCAAACATAATGGTCCATCTCGACTTCTAATTCCCAACGTCAGAACGTTGGAATTCTTGAGTTAGGATTTGGGACCCCAACAAAGCAACATGAGCCATTCCAACTTCTGATTCCTAACATTGGCATGTTGGGTGTCAGGAGTCAATCCTCAACAAAAACACACACGATTAAATACACTCTCTTGAATTCTGATTCTCGATGTCAGGACGTCAAAAGTGGAGAATCAACATGAACAAACCAACAAGGAAAATTAACACTATCGACTTCTGATTCCCGATGTCGACACATCATAATTTAGCGGTCAACACTAACAACCAACAAGGAAAACTTACACTCCCAATTTTGATTCCTGACGTCAGCACGTTGGAAGTAGAGAGTTGGCATGAACAATCCCAAAAATACAAATTACACTCTGGACTTACGAATCCTGACATTGACATGTTGGAAGTTGGGAGTCGACACCAAGAATTCCGATTCCTGACGCCGACACATCAAATTTAAGGAGTTAGCACCATGATGATCAATGGACATGGTTGAACATTGGAATAATAATCAATGGTCAAGATTACTCCAATCTAGCAGACCAAAAACATGCCATTTTTCAAATATATGTCTAAGGCAAGGAAAACTCAAGGGTGGCTAAGGATATCGTCCATGTCTTGGCACATATATTCTTGCCCTCCAAGCACATGTTAAGCCCACAGAGCACCATGAAAACATGACTCAAGAACCCAACTCAACCTCAAGAATTGAACGACCTACAACACACAGGGGAAGAAAATTAAAATGACCAAGGTCGGGGAGACCTTCAATTGGAAAATGACCTGTTACAGGATTTCCAACAATTTCCCTGGCCCAGAATGACACAACGAATCATCACAAGAGAGTCCCAAAAATTTAACAATGATAATTACACAACATACAAATTGTCCAAATGAACTAACAACTACTCTGAGTTGTAAAACCTTAGTTATTAGATTTAAAACAAATAAAAAACATTCCGCAACAAAGGATAGAGCTTCAGAGGATGACTAGGGAGTTTATCCTTTATCCAATAAATCTCAAAAGTCAACATTCAAACAATCCCATATCCAAAACTAATCCATGCAAAGTTCCCATCACATTTGCAATTAACTTTCATTTAATCAACATGACATAAAACTGATATAAGATAACAACCCTATCTTACTTAACAAGTAATAATTTTTGATAGTATAACACATGTTAATTCCTTCATCCCTTACAAGACTGTTTACATCCATTGGAACCTATTGGCTATTTTTCCAATGCCCAACTCAGGCAATATTTATGTATTTAACTTTCCTCATTGAGGAAATAAAACAATAGCCCTTGGAACGTATTGGTTATCATGCCAATATCCAACTAAGGATTAAATCACATAAACATACAGGTCATTCCTCATTTTTCTAGACACATGCACAATTATTTATCCATTAACCTATAAAACTATCAAATAATTGAATTTCTTAACATAAACATGCACACAGAACATTACACATCATGGCTCTATCATAAACCATAAACATTCATTTATACTTTGTAAATATCGGAAGGTCATATATCCATTAGTTTAATTACATTCACATTTAAAATAAACAACTATGAAATTGGAATGCATTATCTACTTAACCATTTCTTCATACACAAAAACATTTGCAACCTCTGGAGCCTATTGGATTGGCTGCCAATGTCCATCATATATTAATTCATTCACACATAAAACAACCACAACTCTTAGAACCTATTGGCTTTCTTTCCATTGTTCAACTAGGCTACAATTCACATGTCTTCATTTAGATTACACACCATGTATAAGATGCATTAACATCTATTTATCAAAAGCTTCTTAAATGGTCAAACATCTTGGCTATTTAGTAATTAAGCATTCATTGTGACCATACTCACAATCGCTCTGAAATTACAAATTATTACATGTTTTTAGATTTGATAACAATTTTTATGCACTTATATGAGATTAAACTGCCTAGCAACTGGCTTCGTGCCAGCCACGTTCCACCCAACCATAGGTAGTTCTTCTCATTAATCGCTCAACAAAAATCCACGCCCTAGATGAGACTCATGCATTAACCACTAGACATCTCATCAGCCCAGGTTCTCTCAGGATTCAACAATTTGACATTCATGATTTACTGGCTTCCACCAAATCCATGTCAAGCTATGAAATTCATTCACTCAGCTTCATTCTACTAGCACAACAATGATAACCATCACTGCCCTTTGTGTCTAGAATTCCATTAAATTTGCTTCATGCACTGTTTTGCATTTCACTGGAATTTCCAGAGGAAAAACCAAGCAAGAACTCAACCATTCAAAAAGGTTTCCGAGATAAGGTTTCTCACTATCCCAACTACCACTGCATAATAGTCAATCTGGATGCATCGCTCTGGTTATAGACAAGCTCGGTCCAACCAATGAATCCAGGATTCATAGACAATTAATTCTTTATAATTCTCTTCTTATATACTTTGCATTGCTTCTCCCTTCGAGCCATCAGACACGAAAACCCAAAACTGCTCACTACTCCCTCGAGCTACTCCAACGCATTACCACGAACAAAAAATCTAAAGCTGCTGCTCGTTTTGCCTCTCCCCATTCTCCTATTCCCCATGCATCCTGCCAGCTCTCTAATACATCTTGCAATCTCTCTTTTAATATGACATTAGTTTCTTAATTCACTAATCCATCTTTTGACCCTATTTTAATCCATCATTAACTGCAAAGTCAATTTTGCATGAAATAAACAAGGTATTAAGATTTATCAAAAGACAAAACAGGGTTTTCTTTTGGTACACAAGGTTATAAGCTTAGACCCCCTCTCATTGTCTTGGGTGAATACATGATTCTTCTATAATTTAGTGTTATGGCTCAACCACGACCAATTTATATTTATATTAACTCTTGAAAACATTCAATGAGTTATGCCATCTAGGCGCTCATAAACATTACAAAAACACATTATTTAACATGTGTTTAGTCTAGGGGTGTTACACCCAATGTATATAAAAGAATTATAACACTTGACAATCCCTTGTCCTTAAGACATTGGAAACCCTAACTGCTGTTTCCAACTAGTGAAATACCTACATCTTTGCATGTGACAAGAATACCAGCATTCCATTAGTGCTGTAACCCTATTCTCCGTGACGAGCTAGTGAAATTGTAATACCCTCGGTTTTGACTTGGACTGTATTTAACCAAAATTATGTAAATGATGTAAATATGCTAGTATGAATTCCTAGTGCGGAGCTCAAGGCCAAGTCCTGACCAGAGAATAGCTAGACATGTATGGTGTATATATTTTATCTGGACTATGTGTTTGGCTTATCATGCCAATTCGAAATGTATTTAAATATTATGTGCATAAATAATAAAGTAGTCCAAGAATGATTGTGTAAAGAGCACCAAAGGGGCTATGATTCCACTAAAGGGGAAGTGGAAAGGAGGCTTATGTGAAACTAATCCTTTGATTCTAAGTGTCAACCTTAGATCTTACCCAAATTCTATCATGTTCCTTGAATAAGCCAATTATCTTTTTTGTTTAATATTTTCCAATTATTGAATGCATGTGTGGAGTTGGTGGGAAAAGTCACTTCTTGCAATTATTGAAGAATGGGGTTGACTACAGTTTTCTGACAATTCTGTCACAAATCAGAAGTCAGTTTGCAGTAGTAAGGAGTCCTTTCTTCTAATGTTAGAAGCAATGTCAGTTATCTTTTCACCATTTTCTCATATCCCTTGGAGTCAACCCTCATTCTCACATTATTGCATGCAAATCTACCCTATGTCGACCTGTCCATTATTGTTCATGACCTTTAGAAAATGTGATTTAGGTTGTAGGTGGTTCTCCAACAACATATATTAGATTGGTCTCCTTGTATGCACACATTATAAGCACCTAGCAGGATGGATTTCCCAAGAGAACCGTGGATTAGTGACAGGGATACCTAAGCTAGAAGGGTTTTGTGTGGGGTAGGTATTATTGGATCCAAAGTTGTAAGTGGTAAGTGAGATCCCTGTAGAGCATTGTATGAGAATTTGGATAAGCATATAGAGAAGGGTGGGTTGTGGGTTGATAGAGAGAAGCCTGTAGTTGTTTCCTTCGCCCTGGTGTCCTCATAGCTTGGCTTGGGGGTGGGCTCTCAACAAAAAGAGTATATGCTGGATAGAGTGCCTACGATTGGGTGGGAAATCACTCTTACACAACCAATTGCTTGGATATATATTGGATAAAGATATGTATTATTTAATATTTCAATGTGCAATGTTTTTATTTGATGCATGCATTTATTATGCTGGGAATTGCATGACAAATGTGTGTGGACAAAGTTTATTTCCGCAGTGTATATTATTTATATTTTTGCACACATATTTTATATGTTTTGAAATTCATAATTACGGTTAGGGTGGAATTTAGAAGCCCATAGACGAGTAATGTCCCCTCGCATTGGCCATATTGTGTTAAGGGGGTGTCACATAAATTCTTACATCTTTTCATCTAGAAGGAATGTAGTTATATTTCATGAGGAGTAATATCCATCGACACCCTTGTGGGAGACCTATCTCAAAAGAATCCTTGCATTATGGTAATCGTGTTGGTATATATTTCTCACAACCCTTTTTGAGTGGACGCACCATTATCATAATTGGTAATACACCTCAAAAGAACCATCTTTAGCGCTCGGTCCATTTAAGATAAGTTGGTTTTAATCCTTTCTCGATGATAAGTGGTCCCATGGTACACACTCCCAACCAAAAAAACATGGAGGACTTGACCAAGGATTTGCCTCATGACAATAAATAATTGGTAGTATTGAAGCATGTAGTTGACCAACTCATCATCACTATGTCTATCCAAAATTAAGTTATTGACGATATTTCTCAATACATGGGGCTAACCCTAAACAATAGACTACCACCAATGAAGCATTTGTCAATGAAGGACATGGCTCTCACACACTTTTCCTTGAAACACATCGTTCACCATTTCGGATAAAAATTCATGGCACTGCCTACCAAATGTTGACATGCAAAAATTTGATAATTCTGATTCCTTAGGCTAATTATCGAGATGGAACACTATTTTTCTCTGCATGGCATTCATGATGATTTTGAAAAGTTAAAATTGGGGGCATTATTATTAGACTTAGAAAGTTGGCAATGACAACTATGATATCAGAAATCTTATCATCAATATGTCCCTTGGATCCAATTTATGGAAATCCTCCATGATCATATTGAGGAAGGCTTGCTCATTACCTAGGAAGGCCAGCGAAATTACACAAAACCGAAACAATTTTGTACTATATTACAATATTTGAGCAATCAACAATTTGCATAGAGAGTCCGACTGATTCTTTTTAAAGGGTTGCTTCATCAGTGGCCTCGAAGAGGCAATATGTGCACATGTCCTTATGCAACACTCCACAATGTGGTTAGAAATTTATGATAGATATAGAGAAGTCAAAAGACCTTCATTCCCTACTTGCACTATGCCACCCATGTCTCCTACTCCTAGTGATTCCAATCCACAACCATTAAGAATCCAAAAGTTATCTCCCTATGCAATGATTGGACGTCAACATATAAGACTTTTCTATAATTGTGATGAGAAGTACCCTGAAAGGCATAAATTCAAAGAGCATAAATTAATCCAAATATATGTTTTACCCCATGAGTACTCCGCAGACTTAACAATTGAAGGTCCTCACAAACTAGAAGTGGACAATCTTGCTCAACTTTTGGAAGAGGACCACCTGTTGCAAGCTCTTTGGGTGGAATCCAAAACCTCACTCCATACCTTATCAATATTCTCAACACCCCAGACATTGAAGCTAGTCGGTTAAATTAAGCACCATAAAGTCATTGTATTAATTAATAAGGCAACACCCACAATCTTATTCATCGACACATGGTGAAGGAACCCACTCCTATGTTTGACCTATCTCAAATTTCCAATTTATGATAGTCAATGGTGATACAATAAAATGTGGGGGTCATTGTGAAAATTCGAAACTCCAAATGTGTGACTAACATATGAAAACACTCATGTTTGCTATTGAAATGGGCGGTTGTGATATAATTCTTGATGCAAAATGGATAAGGACTTTAGGACTGGTCACCATGGATTTCAAGGAACTATGCATCAACTTTTAGTAAGAAAGGGTAACACCATCCTCTCAAAGAGATTACTTTAGGTTCTCCATAAATTATGACCTCCCACTATATGGAGAATTTAAAGAAGAAAGGCCACCTAGATACTATTGCATAATTCAATTCCATCCAAGTCATGGACATGCTACCACAAGACATTCACCTTGATATGAAATTGGTTCTCTCCAAACATCAATAGGTTTTTTAAACACCCAATGGATTACTATTGGTCCATGGGGAGAATGACTATGGTATTCCATTGATCCCTGATAGTCAAACCCTTAATGTATTCCCTTGTTGGCACCCTTGTCTAAAAGAATGAAATAGAAAAAGACCATTTAAAATTTGTATCAGGTTGGCATAAATTGTTCATGGACAAGCCTTAATTCCTCACTGGTGGTTATGGTTTTGAAAAAATAAGGCACTTTACACACGTGTCCATATTTTGTTGCTATTAATAAGTTAACTAACAAGGATTAATTCCCAATTTTAGTCATTGATGATATCTTGGATGAGATTCATGGTGCGAAGTTCTTCACTAAACTTGACCTTCAACTTGACTACCACCAAAACCACATGAAATAAGTAGACATTCTAAGACAATTTTCCATGCCCATGAAGGCCGTTATGAATTCTTAGTCACACCTTTTGTTCTTTGCAATGCTCCATCCACCTTTCAAAGAGTCATGAACAAGATTTTTCACCCTTTCCTGCATAATTTTGTGCTATTTTTTATGATATCTTAATATAGAGTACCACATGGGAAGGACACTTGGAGCAAATTGATCATGCTTGGCAATTACTTCGGGATCAATGGTTATTTGTGAAGCATTCCAAATGTTCTTTTGGGTTCATAGAGATTGAATATTTTGATCACATTGTTAATCAGGAGGGTTGTTGGGGTCGACACGAAGAAAGTGATAGCTATGCAAGATTGTCTATGCCTAAATACTCTCAAGAGATTGCGAGGGTTCCTTGGATTAACTGGGTACTAAATATTTTTTTCAAAATTTTATGTCAAAATTTCAACTCCCTTAACATCTTCGCTAGAAAATAATGCCTTTGTTTGGAGTAATGAAGCTTAACATGCCTTCTTTGCTTTAAAAGTTGTCATGTGAACTATTATAGTCTTTGCAATGCCTAATTTCACTAAGACTTTTGTC
Organism: Pseudotsuga menziesii; assembly: GCA_001517045.1. Taxonomy (NCBI): domain Eukaryota; kingdom Viridiplantae; phylum Streptophyta; class Pinopsida; order Pinales; family Pinaceae; genus Pseudotsuga; species Pseudotsuga menziesii. Next base: position 176,164 of record LPNX010114018.1, read on the forward strand.
TTCGAATGTGATGCCTCAAGCCATGGTATTGGCATCGTATTAATGTAAGAAGGGTGTTCTTTGGACTTCACCAGTGAGCAATCATGTGATAGAAATTTGGGGAAATCTACATATGAAAAAGAAATTATGGCCATCCTTCGTGTAGTTGAGACTTGGTGTCCTTATTTTATAAGGAAGTGCTTCCAGATCAACAATAACCATCATAGTTTAAAATATTTCCTTAAACAAAGGTTGTCCTCTCCAAAGAAACAAAAATGGGTAACTAAAATGAAGGAGTATGATTATGATATTATAATAAGAAGGGTAGAGACAATGTGGTTGATGATATGATGTCTCGACAATATCAAGATGAACGTTCTCTCTTTGCCTTATCCTCACCATTTCCAAGTGGGATTGAGAAGGCATATCAGGAATGGATGGCCCATGACACCATAGTGCAACTCATACAAAGGCTTAAAGAAGATCCAACCATCCTATAAGGTATACATGGAACCAAGATACCTTGTACAATTAAGATCACTTTTCTTTGGTACCAAATTTCTCCTTAAAAACAAATAATCATAGAGGAATTACATTCATCACCAATAAGAAGTCACTCGGGTTTTGCATAAAACCTATGAATAAATTAACACTCATTCTTTTGGGAAGGCATGGAACCTTACATCCATAACCTTGTTGCAACATGTGATATTTGCTAATGCCATAAGGGAGAAACGAGAAAGTCCTCAGGGGCCTTGCGACCACTTCCAATTTTGACACATATTTGGATTGATATTTCCATGGGTTTTATCATGGGTATTTCTAGAGTTGGTAATAAATCAGTCTCATGATGTCCATAGATAATCTTTCCAAATATGCCTACTTTTGTGCCTGGCTGGATCTGTAGAAACTTTCGATGATAGATAATACCATTCGATGATCGATAAGAAGATGATGGTGGAAGAAACTATGATGATGAATCTGTGACTCCATGATGATGACTCTGCGATGAAGACTTGACCAGATGTGTTGATGACTGTGGAAGAGAGAGAATACCTTCCTAGTTAAGAGGGAGTGTTGATGTATTTGTAACTTTGGAAGATATTCTGATGTATATTATCTTTGTATGTTGTCGTACTCCCATTAGATATGTGTTTTCCTCCTTGCAGGATGTCTTTATTATGTCTAGACCTTGAGGTACAACCTACGTTGTAAGTCGAGGCAATATTCCCCAATGTAACATCATGTAATGTGTATTCAGAGTCTCTCTAGGAGAAGTCAGCCGTGTTAGGGTAAGAGGTCGGCCCCAGTCATGTAAAAGATTAGTCACTTGAAGGGTATAAACAGGGAGGCTCCCTCCCTCATTTATACACACCTCACACTCACTGAAGTTTGCATGAGAGAGAGAGAGAGAAGGAGAGGAGATATATATAGTTGTTGAATACTTCTTATTATTGGGTTTGATCATCTTACGACATAGTCCTTGTGACTGTACTATTCTGAAGAAGTTTGCGGGGTTTTCTCCTTTATGGTTTCCCAGGTGAAAATATTTGTGTTTTGTGTATCTGTTATATCTTATGTATCTTGATGTACTTGTTATTCTTTCAGATAAAGATCCTAATTAATCCAATAAGATCTAGAAAAACTAACAATCCTCACCATTTCCAAGCGGGATTGAGGAATCGTACCATGAATGGATGGTCCATGACACCATAGTGAAACTCATCCAAAGGCTTAAAGAAGATCCATCCCTCCTACAAGGTATACATGGAACCAAGATACCTTGTACTATAAAGATCACTTTTTATTGGCACCAAATTTCGTCTTAAACAAATTATCATAGAGGAATTACATTTATCACCAATAATAAGTCACTTGGGTTTTCATAAAACCTATGAATCAATTAATTCTCCTTCTTTTGGGAAGGCATGGAACTTGACATCCATAACCTTGTTGCAACATGTGATATTTGCTAATGCCATAAGGGAGACATGAGAAAGTTCTTAGGGCCTTGCAACCACTTCCAATTCCGATGCATCTTAGATTGATATTTCCGTGGATTTTATCATGGGTATTTCTAGAGTTGGTAATAAATCAGTCTCATGATGGCCATAGATAATATTTCCAAATATGCCTACTTTTGTGCCTTGTCACACCCTTTTATACCGTCATGATGGTCGTAGATGATATTTTTAAATTTCATGGCATGCCAACTTCCATTGTCTCTAATTAGGACTATACCTTCTCGAGCAAATTTTGTCAGGAGTTTTTTAAAATTCAGGGTACTCAGTTGAAAATCAACATAGAATATCACCCATAAAATGATGGCTAGATCGAGGTGGTAAATTAATGTTTGGAATTTGACCTAAGATGATTTGCTTCCGAAAAGCTGCATCAATTGACACATGGCTTCCTCTTGCAAAATGGTCGTATAATACCACTTATCATGGAGCTATCATAATAACACCCTATGAAGTAATATGTGACCAAAATCCCTTGTATGTGGTTTTATATTTATTAGGCACTTCCAAGGATTGGTGGTGAATAACAAACTTCATACCATAAAATCTATTCTCCACACACTTAAGGATATTTTGGTTATGGCTCAAAATGGAATGAAACGATAAATGGATCAAAATTGTTCGGAGCAATAATTTTTGGAAGGGGATCAAGTGTTTCTTTGACTTAAGGCTTATAAACATACATCCCTTTAAAACTAACCCCACCATAAACTATCTCCAAAGTTCTATGGGCCTTACCAGATCATACAACACATTGGACAGGTGGCTTGGAAGCTCATTCTACTAGATCACCCCAAGATTCTGATGGAATATTGGACAATACTGAGAGGGGGGGGGGAGTGAATCAATATTGATAGTTTTTAATAATTAAAACCACTTTTAATTTACTTATTAACACACATGATCAACAAAATCATACAGAACACAAATTTATCATGGAATCCCAATTGGGTAAACCACCAATACTTCCTATTACTGCAAAATTATATTTACAAATAGTTTTTTCCTTCTACTACAGACAATGATGGTACTACACCCTATTTACCAGCAACTACTGTAAGGAGGCTATGACCCCCTGTTTACTAGCTACAACTGGAAGGAGGCTACGACCCCCTTGCAGGCTTGTTGCCTTCCCTTGTGCCTCCCAACCTCCCTTATATGATAACTTGATCTCTGATTGTACATCAATCGATTAGTCAATTGAATGTTCAGAGACTCTTGTGTGAAATATTAAAGCTTTGCTTATATACCCCCAGCCATGCCTATTCATCTAAGAGTCACGTACCTCATCGTGACTCTTCACACACACAACAAACAATTCGAAATTACCTCCGTGTTTAACTTGCAAAATTATCAGTGCGATTTCCGCAACGACCACTCTGCAAATACCTTTCCGCATTTATCTTTCTGCAAATACCTTTCTGTATTTACCTTTCCACAAATACCTTTCCACAATCATCTTTATGTAATTATCTTTCCGCCACTACCTTTCTGCAACTACTTTTCTGCAATGACCTTTCCACAATTTGCGAGAACTTATTCCTTCTGCTATTGCGGGTTGTGGATTGCAGATGTGCACTTTAACTTTTCTCAAAAAATTCTTCTGCAATTATCTTTCCACAACAACCTTTCTGCAATTAGAAACTTCTTCCTTCCACAATTGCAGATTGCAGATTGCGGATATACATTTTGACTTTTCTCGAAATTGCTTCTGCAATACTTCTTCCACAATTTGTGGATTGCGGATTGCGGCTTCCTTCTGCATTGCGGATGTGCCTCCAAACTTTTTCGAAATGGGCTTACACAAATATCTTTCCGCAACTCTTGTGAACCATCGATCGCTTTGCGGAATCATCCTCATATGTTGATCAATTATCAAACATGGAACTTCACTTTGGCACTCTAGATTGTTATCTTCCACACACATGTACTTTGCAGATTCTTTCCCTGCTGTCGATCTATTTTCTTGATACGATCTTAGTCGTCCAACCTCTGCTAAATAAGCAACTTCAACTCCACAACTCTGCCTTGATTGATAAGAGTATTGATCAATCAAGCTCAATCAGACTTCACCTGACTTGATCCCCTCGTTGGATCCTCTTCATGCGTATTTCCGTCCCCATCACATATGCGATCGCTTGCCCTGCCATCATGTAATCACTTATTCCTTTGTCATTCCTGAACCCATTTTAACATCAATGACAACTTTATTCAACATTCTCCCCCTTTGGCACTGATGACAACATTAAATCATTCTCCCCATTTTACAACGATCACACAGGTTTCCTTCTGACAGCTCTCCCTATCAACATATCTCCCCCTGACATGCTTCTTTTTCTTCCTCTTCCCCCTTTTTTTTTAATTGTAAGGAGATTACTCCCAACTTATGCTTAATATGCTCAAATGCTTCTTTGGGTAGTGGCTTAGTGAATATATCAACAATATGTTCTTTAGTACTAATATATCCCAATCTAACTATTTTTTGAGACACTTGATCTCTTACAAAGTGATATTTTATCGGTATGTGCTTTGTTTTGGAGTGCATAACATGGTTTTTTGATATGCTTATGGCACTTGTATTGTCACAATTTATTACTATTGGATTCTCATACTTCACAAGTAAGTTTTCTAGCGTCTGCTTCATCCAAATGAATTGAGTACAAAATGATGCAACAACAATATATTCAGCCGCTGCTGTAGATAGTGCTATGGAAGATTGTTTCTTGCTTAACCATGATACCAAAAAATTTCCCAAAAAGAATGCTGCTCCACAAGCACTCTTTCGGTCATGAACACTTTTTTCCCAACCTGCATCAGTGAATGCTTTTAAAGTAAAGTATTGATATTTTGCGTATCATAAACCATAATTCACAGTGCCTTTTAGACATCTACGAATTCTTTTTACTGCAACCACATGTGTTTCTTTAGGAGCTGATTGAAATATAGCAACCAATCCTACAACTTGCATTACATATGGTCTTGTAGTTGTTACTTATAGCAAACTACCTATCATAGATCTATACATGGTATGATCCACTTCTAAAGACTCATCATTTTTTCCTAGTTTACAACCAATGATCATAGGAGTATTCACAAGCTTGGAGTCTTCCAACTTAAACTTTTTAATCATATATTTGATGTACTTGGTTTGAGAAATGAAGATTCCTTTGTTAGACTGATAGAATTGTTATCCCAAGAAGAATGCTAATTCACCCAACATCGACATTTCAAATTCCTTCTTCAATTCAAAAGTAAACTTTACACTTAGTACTTGCAGATTGCTTCCAAATATGATATCATCCACATAAACAATAACAATGATCATAGTTTTATCTTCAATATTTATGTAGAGGTTACTATCAGTGGCTGCTCTTTTATATCCCTGTTGCTTCAAGTAGTTATCTAGCCTTGAAAACCGTGCTCTTGGGACTTACTTGAGACCATAGAGTGCTTTTTTTAGTTTGCAAACATAGTCTCTATTTTTTGATAAGAGAAATCCTTCAGGTTGTTCGATATAGACTTCCTCTTCTAGTTTCCCATTTAGAAACACATATTTGACATCCATTTGATATACTTTGAAGTTTTTATAACATAAAAATGCCAAAAACATCCTGATTGCTTCAAGTCTTGCTACAGGTGCAAAGGTTTCTTCAAAATCAATACCTTCCACTTGAGCATATCCTTTACACACTAACCTTGCTTTGTTTCTTATCACTTTGCCATTTTCATTTAACTTATTTCAAAAAACCCATTTGGTTCCTACAATATTTTTGTTTTGCAGTTCTTGGAACTAGTTCCCAGGTTTGGTTCTTCTCAATTTGATCCAAGTATTCATTGATGGATTTGATCTAATTGTCATTTTTGTTGGCTTCTGAAAAGTTCTTATTTTCCACCATCGATAGTAATGCTTGTTCATTAGATAGTAGTTTTCTTCTTGTACTAACTCCAACATCTTTGTCACCTATGATTTGTGTCTCAAGACGATTCTTTTGTATTCTCCTAGATGGAGTTTTTGTATCAGATCTTGGAGTGTCTTCTTCTCCACTTTCATGTGAGTCTTCTTGTTTTGTTTTTTCATCTTCTTCTTCATGAGCATCCTCTTATTTTAAACTTTATTCTTTTTGTTTATCATCTATTTATTCATCATCAGTTTCTTCAATATCCTCATTTTCTTGTATTTGTATTATTCTATACTTTGTATCATCAACAATTACATTTGCACTTTCTATGATCTTGTGCGACTTTAGATTGTAACACATGTATTCCATTTTGGTGGAAGAATATCCAAGGAATATCCCTTCATCCGTTCTAGAGTCAAACTTTCATAGATTACCATCTTCTCTTTTTATGTAACATTTACTTCCAAAGACTCTAAAATATTTAACTGAAGCTGGTCTTCCAAACCATAGCTCATAAGGAGTCTTTTCACTATTTACTCTAAGCTTTCCTCTATTTTGAATATAAATAACTGCATATATTGCTTCTTGTTACCACCTAAGTTGTACTTAGTGGTTTTTTATCAGGTGAGCTCGGTGAACTGGACAAAGATGATTTGTTCAGACTTCGGAAGACCTTCGAAAGTGCGTATGAGAAGTGCTTCTTGTACTATATCACATGTTCATACCCCATAGGGGAGTTGTAATAAAATGTTCTAGCATGATAGTGTCTATAAAAGACTCGGTCTCTTAGACTTTATTTTTCAATCCGATCAGCCCATGGTGTTTTTTCCCTTGGTTATTATTGGTTGTTGAATAAACGACTGATAATTTTTTAGTTTTTCACTCAATATCTCCAAAGTTGGGGTGGTCGGCTTGGCATTTAAGCCTATTGAGGTTATTAGAGTCTATGTGTCAATGTATAAACATGCTAGGCATTATGGTCGAGACATATGAACATGTCTAAGTCCCCCTAGGTTTTATTTTTTTTTAATTTTTTAAGTTTTTTTAAAGTTTTAATTTTTTCCAAAACTTAGGCTATTTTTTAATAGTCTAAATGGAAAAATTGGTTTTGTAATAAAAGTGGGCTCAGAAATCAGTTTCAGTCATGGGGGTGCTCATTTTCAAGCTTAGAGCACCATGTAAACCTATAGAACCACTTTTCATAAGTTTTGAGTGATTTGTCTATCACTCAGGTCAAAAATCCCTAAAAACCAAATATTGATTATTTTAATTGATAAATTAATTAATTAATGGAGAAAATTCAAAATCCTAAATCATTGGGATTTGCTCCGATTTGACTGAAATCAGTCTCATCGGCTTGGGATTGATTGGATCTGACCATTCCTTGACTGAAGGAGGTGATCTGGGCTAAATGGAGAGTACATTACTGCATGCAATCTTGGGAATTGCACCCTCTCTCTCTCCTCCACACGTGTGGGCTCATCTGGATGAGTTTTGCTGGATGCTTCAGTTAGCAGGTAGAGGTGTTACTCAGATCAGCTCTCCGATTAATATTTGCACTCAGTGAGACTCAGATCAAACTCAGATAGACTCAGATCAAGCTCAGATTCACTCCACATGCACCTGCAGTCTCTCTCTCCTTGGGAATTGCCCCCCCCTTGGCTAGATTTCCTATTTTTGCTATAAATAAAGCACAGATTAGCTCTTCCAAGCTAGTTAGAGCCGTATTGAGAAGTTGTTGCTATTGTATTGTATTGTTTACTATTTTGGAATAAAGAAGCTTTGGATGCAAGATCTATGGTGTAATTCTTTTCATGTGTGGATGGTGATTGTCAAGTGCTTATGAGGTATAATCTGTGTTATTGATCTTTTCTTTTTGCTGGCGAATTGTTAGCCTTGAAGGAGAGAGCTCCCTCCTGTTGGGGTAAGATATTATTATAGTTTGATTTATGCTCTTACTATTTTCTTGTTTCAGATCTCTTGGAGTTGCATGTTAATTGCATGCTTTCCAATTATCTTTTTCCAGCAACACCTATGTTTTAACCATATGTTTGTGCAAGGATTTCTAAGTTGCAGGTGATCTCACTTGTAGAATGGGTTGATCTGGTTTGCATCTTCCTCATATTTAGGATCTTTTGGAGGACATAGTCCCTTGGTGTTCTACCAAAGCAGACTCCAAAGCCCAACATTCCCAGGCTTCCAGCAATCTTTCTCTCTCTTCCTCCTTCAAAAATCAAATTTTTTACCTGGTTACTTTGTTTACAAGCTTTGTCATTATTCAAATCTATTATCTTAAAGTAAAACTTACATATATCTATTATTTCAAGGCTCATAATCTAGATCTCATTCCTAAAAAGTTTCATAAAGCATTCTAGATCTAGTTTAGGGAAATCGTCCGTTTTGCATGGCAA